>JASGXE010009979.1:0-38803 GCA_030068105.1 Sinentomon sp. SZTP_YWyxl
TTCGAACAACTTTTGCCAAGGCACCCACACCTAACCACCCAACCACCCAGCCAACCAGCTTTTGTTAAAATTCACGCCGTTACCAACCTCATCAGGTACACGGATGATAGCCCTTTCTTGGTTCCTTTACAAACAACACTTAATGGCCGGTTGCACCAACAAGGATCAAGCCTTGATCTCGGATCAAACACTGATCCGAGATCAAGCATAGGGGTTTAACATTGCCTGATCCAGGATCAGTGCTTGATCCGAGATCAAGGCTTGATCCTTGTTGGTGCAACCGGGCATAAATCCCCACCCCACCCCCATTCAATTTGCCACGTGCACCAATGACAGAGTCGCCCTTGAGAATGGTCAGTTGTATTGGTTCGGGCAAGAAAAAAATTAGGTATGTTTGGGTTTTTCCAGATAGCCAACGGCTGAGTCCACTTTCGGAATCTTCAGTTCGTTGGCCAAGCCGCGTACAAGAACCCAAGTGCATGACCGGCTTAACCCGACTTAACATGTAGATCACACACGAAATGAATGCCCCTATTTCTGCTCTGTCACGGACGTAAGTTCTTCCTCATTCGCAATAAAAGTCGACCAAATCTGACCTATAACCTCTCCGTCCTCTTCCAAAGAAGGTTGGGTTCGGGTAGGTTAGGCTCGTTTAGCAAAGGGCGGGGAGAGGTTAAGGATGGGGTTGGTTAGCTTTAATTGCGAAAAAGGGAGAGCATACGTCCGCGAAATTGCCGAATCCACATGTCGGCAGGTAGGCCTATCTATGTGGAAGTCTTACCCGATCTTTTGCTTCGCACATGAACTGTAACAATATTTGTTTGTGATTTTCCGATTCATGCAAGGTGGTTGAAACATCCAATTTTTTTTCACGTGGGATCTTGAATGGAGAAATTAAGAAGATGGTGACTTTTTGCCGGTTCCTTGACCTTTTTTCGGCAAACTTTTTATCTCACCCTGTCCTGCAGTGGAAATTTTGAATTCATCTGCAGGCAAATTTGCCCGATCTTGCCGCATAAATGGAAGACGGGTCAGCCGCCTTGTCGACATGGGATATCGTCTCCGTTATTGGCTATTTCCTGGCTTGCCTGGGTGTCGGAATTTATGTGAGTTTTACAAACAGATAGATCATCTATAATTCTGTAGAAAATTCAAAGATGATAGATAGATTGGTAATGGTTTGACTTGGTTTGACTTTTCATCGACTGTGACTTCAAGCCAATTTCTCGATTATTGAAGTATTGTGCGACGGATTTAGAGTGAAATTGGAATTTCCCTATGAAAAAGAGTCTCTTTGGGTGGCTATTGCGTGAAAATGGGGGTCAGAGCACTTTGGTTCATTGAACATCTTTTGCTCAGCTTATACTTTTTCGAATATCTTTCGGAAAAACGGCTTTTGTGAGACCCACCATCTTAATATCTTATTTATTCCAAGACAAGCCAATTTGGGCTTTTTCAGACTTTTGGGTGGCATGCTGCGCGGAAGGGGAAGGTCGGGGGGTATTTTGTCAGGGAACATTTTATATTTCGTTTGCTCCATGTGTAGAACTTGTCCTGAAAATGTGACGGTTCTATGGTGAAATTTTACCTCCCCATGAACTCCTCAAACGTCAAATGGGACCATTTTGGTGGACTTTGGGAGGCGTTGCATGGATATTGAGGCCCGGAACAAAATTTTACTGTCTATAATTACTTTTGTTTTGCCACCAGGAACATCCCCACAAATTTTGGCAAAATGTTTGTAGGATACCCTGCAAAAAAATCACAGACCAACAGAATTTGAACGTCGAATGAGAGACAGAAAATCTCCAAGAATTTTTGCGAAAAAATTTCGGGACACCCTGTCTCGCCTTTGTTATCTAAACCCTTTATCCTTTATCGGTCTACTTTTTCAGTCATCATGCCGTTCTAATCGCAACACCATTAGCGGATTCTTTTTGGCAGGGAGGTTCATGACTTGGCTGCCCGTAAGTTTTAGACTCTTTTACACTTTTTTTGTTTGGTTTTTGCAATATGCAACAGTCGGGAAGAGACAAAAAATAAATACCGGAATGGAATTCGGTCAAAATCGGTGTCGAAGTTCAGTTTCCCAGATTTTCTCCAGGTGATTGGGTTTCATCCGGACTTTGTTACGGCCTCAAAATCTCGAACATCCAGGGTGTTTACTGCGCATCAACCTAAGCAAATTCGACTTGCCAATGTTCCAATGAGAGTGAAGCATCAATGTTTCGATTTCCAAATGTTCCAATGAGAGTGAAGCATTGATGTTTCGAATTCCCAATATTCCAATGAGATTGATGAAGCAATAATGTCTGTTTTCAATTTTCATTTCGGAACAAACAGCATTGGAACATCAGCCGCAACGTTTCAGGGGCATCCCTTATTGTTTTATCATTCGTCATGCATCATTTATCTCATCACTTTAACTCAAGTGGTGTGATTTTTACGCAATACTCCGGTTGTAACTACAGGGTGGCGAGCATTTATTGGCGAGCAGGAAGGCGAGCATTTATTGGCGAGCAGGAGGCGAGCATTTATTGGAAGGTAAATGGTGCACTCTTTGGAACAAAAAGGTTAAGACACGCACAAATGCATTATGTTTGGCGCGGGATTGTCTTTCGCTGGAAAAATGGGTCCAACACATTGTGTGTGTCAAAAAGCTGTCCCTATGCGGGCCCAATCAGCCGTTTATTTGGCGGCCCTCGATTTTCTCGATTGTTTAAATGGGTTGGTTGAGGTGAACTGAAGCCGATTTTAAGCGGGAAAGCAGGCATCAAGTTGCCATTACCCGTTTTTTGTTTTTTCGGCCATAATTATAAATCCTGTATAAAATACCGACCTCTCCTAAACCTTGGAATTCTGAATTTTTCAGGTTGGAGCTTCTTTATTTGCCAGCAACATTGGCAGCGAACACTTCATTGGACTTGCCGGTTCGGGAGCGGCCAGTGGAATTGGTGTCGGCGCCTTTGAACTCAATGTGAGCCAATTTAAAACTAATTTTCGGCGAAAAAAATGATAATTTAAAAGTGTTCCAAGGGCGCTAGTCTTTACACGAGCCTATGCGGGGAACAATTATTGTTTGAAATTTTTTCTCATTTTCAAACCGAAAATTGGCACCGAAAATTGGCACCGAAAATTGGCAGGTTTTGGCACCTCGGATATAATAGAGAACCTTTGAATTTCAGCAAGACAATAAATGAGTCGAACCGAAGCATCTACCTGCGGGATGACTTCATTTGTGGGACTTTGCGTTTATGAAATATGTACCCTTTTGTACAAACTACATGAACGGTCACATATGGAAACACGACTCCATAACTGAGTTAAATGGGCTGCCGGATTTTTTTCACGCCTTTGGAAAAGTTGGCAAACGCAATAATTGACATTTGGATCATCAAGCAACACGTCTGCGAGTCCACGTGAAGTAAACCCATTCTGAACGATGCCGAATTATCCCGTCAAGAACGGATAAACCGGATCAGGTTTCGGAAACTTTGGTCAATCTTCGGGTATTCGCTTCACTCTACACTTATTCTGTCTCCAGAAGAAAAGATACACCGGGGAACGGGTAAACGAAATTAACGGGGGGGGACAATCCAGAACCTTTTGCACCTGTCTTCAAATCAAGATAAGGAAGAAGGGGGACAATCCAGACCCTGCGGAGGCCTGCAAAGGGGATAATCTAGAACTCCGCTGATGTGACCAAAGTACTGGGTGTTCGCGGTGGGTATTTTTATTTTACATTTTTATTTTTCAATCTAGGTATTCCTTCCTTTGGATTTTTTTGTCAGTTTTCCACTTTGCATGGGAGCGCAGGGAAACCACTGTTGGGCCGAGAATTATGTTAGGTGCGGTTAGGTTAGGTAAGGTTAGGTTAGGTTAGGTTGGGTTGGGATACATTCCTAACCTAACCTAACCTAACCTAACCCAACCTAACCTAAACTAACCTCACCAAACCTAACCGAACTTAACCTAACGACCTAAAGAGAAAATCAAGCAAAAGAAAAAAGGCAAAAAATAAAAAATCAAGAAAATCTTGCAACAAAACTCAAAAATGTTGACCACCCTGTACTTGCAATCCATCAAGAAGGGTTCTCGATTGTCTTCTTATGACTCATTTGTAGGTTCTCGATTTTCCCCCCTCTTCTTTATCTTGATTTGAAGACCAGTGCAAAAGGTTCTGGATTGTCCCCCGGTTCTGGATTGTCCCCCCTCGTTAGTTTCGTTTACCCAAAAAAGAATGCAACCTCTGCATGGATATCATGAAAGCAAATGAATTTTGCAAATAAGTAGATGCAGGGCAAATGAATTTGAATCTACTTATGAATCTACAAATGAATCTACTTATCAAGAAGCCAAATGAATCTACTTATTTGCAAATGAATTTTGCAAATAAGTAGATGCAGGGCAAATAAGTAGATGCAGGGCCCATCTCTGTCATGTAGTCATGTTTGTTTCTTTTCCTGTGATTCATGGTTGATCTGATCATAGATGGTGATCAGATAAATTAGAACTTCTTAGTTTGAAGCTATGGTTGCTGTTGGTTGCTGATTTCCGAAGCCCATTATGCACGCCTGCTGTCGCGACTTCGGTGCCTTTCAAGATTCCGCCTCGAAATGTCCTTTTGAGCCACACCGATTTGTCCTCCGGCCTCTGGACATTAACTAACATTTGGGCCACTTACCGCGATGTCCACAGGATCATTATCCCATCAGAATATGCACATCGTTGTACTTTATGAACACCCTGCGCACATCTAAAATTCGTTTTCTATGTTATTTCAGGCCTTAGTTTTGCTCCAATTGCTGGGTTGGGTGTTTCTTCCAGTGTTCATCGCAAGCAGAGTAAGTTTGTCATCAATTCGTTTAACGATTAATTTTTTTCAGGAGAAGTTCTGAATGTTTTTATTCACACGATTTGGTGTCATGAGGACATGACCTGAGATATGTGTCCGTAAACGAGTTCTCACTTTGGCTTTTTGATTGCTTTTTTGTCTTCAAATATTGATTTCTTTGATTGATTGATGATATTATTTTGTTGACTTATTGATTGTGACTTATTCATTATTGTGTGTGAGCTACACCATATGATTGATCTATTGTCAATGCCCGACATGATCCATTGGAGTGTGTGAGTCTACCATCACACCATGATTGATCTATGATCAGTTTTTGCCCGATATGATTGATATGCATGTGAGTCTGCCATCACACCATGATTGATCAGTGCCCGACATGGTTGATCCATGGTGTCTGTGAGTCTGCCAACACATCGCATGATTGATCAAAGACCATTGCCCGATTCGTGGGAAGTTAAAAGTTAACTGGCTGGGGCCTCAACTGCGGATTGGTAAATCCCATATTTTCGTGCTAAAAAGACCTTAATTTTTAAAATATTTTTAATTGTGGTGGGGGTAATGCCTACCCCGCGCGTTCCCCTTCAAATCGCACTCTGTCTGTGGCACAATGATAGATAAAGTGACAGCGAACGACCTGTTTTGTCAGATTGGCCTTTTTTACTCACTCTCTAAATATTTTCTTTTGTTTTCCTGCAAGTCCTACGCCTGCCCTTTTCTGGTGCACAAAAATCTGGCATGGGGCAGTTGTAATGCCTGACCCATGATACGGGATACGTCTGTGAAGGTTTCATTCATTCGCACTCATTTGCTTTTATCTGGGAAGTTTCGTCCCCCATTCCAATCCATGGGGGTGTTTTTCTGCTGTGACCTCGGACAGATTAAGTTAACTGCCAAGTGTCGAAGTGCCTCCCCCACACGCCAAAAACTCCAGCTGCTGCTGATGCAAGTACGGACCTCCATTTTTTCGGGGTGCAATAAAAAACAACGGGTGGGTCAGAAAAACTCGTGAACGATTTGTCCCATAGAACATTTTTAAATTTCTCTGTTAAAAGTTCCAATGTCTGCACCCCAGTTGTGCGAGTGCCACCGAATCACCGCACGATTGACAAAACAAAATTGCACAAGATAACGTCATGGTGCTGCAGTGTGAAATTCTCGGCACCAGCCGGGCCAGTATTTTTTGCCCCTGCGTCTCCTTATAGCCTATGCCTTTTGCGGAATTAGGCAGCGCTGCATTTAATTGTCATTGATTTTTGCAAAAGTTCCAGGTTTCTCCCCGACAACTGTGCGGTCTTCACTGAGGAAAAGACAGCTCTCTCAAAGGATATTATTAGGAAGTTCTTGAGCTTTCACTGCTAAGCCTATTTATAGACTGGTAGCAATGAATTTGAACGCGGCAGTGGCAGCAGGGTCTGTAGATGGTGGCAGTGACTGAGGCAGTGGCAGTGCCGCTGGCTTGTGGTGGCAGATGCCAAATGAGAGGATGTGGTAAAAGGTTCTCCCAGAAGAGTTCCTTCCACATCCTCTTTATTTGGTATGCAGTTCTTATTGGCTGTAAGGAGGGTTTTTTTTTATCTGTGGTCCTCACGGACTGGGGTTTCCCCATGCCCCATCCAGCGACGACCTGTTCTGTTGGCATAAACGGGGTTTTGAAATCAACAAAAAAAAAAAGAATTTGAACGACACTGCATGCGGCTAATGAAGAACATTACGAAATTTTTCCCAACAACAGAGACTGTGAAAGTATGATGGGAACGAACTTTACCTCAGCTGGAAACTTGCATCATTTCTCTAATTCTGTCAGACCAGATGACAAAATATGGATTTTTGCCACGAGATTTTTGTATTTGAGAACAGTTGTAAAAATTTGCCTGATGAGGAAAACCACCCCTGTTTTGAAAAATATAGGGGTGCGAGGGATGAAACCTTCGCAAAGAGATTCGGAGGACCAGGCATTACAGCTTTGTTATTTGAGAGAAGCTGTTCAGGAGGGACAAACCGTTGAGGCGCTTTAATACGTTCACGGGTTTGATGGGCCATTCTGTGAGAGATGGCAAACAGAAAAAGTTCTGCCCCGAATGCGCTATCGACTCACAAGCATTTACCCCCACGCATTTTTGAAAGCACTCGGTTCAATGTAAATTGTGATGGCATTCAGAAATGCATGCACATGGAATCTTTATTCGGAAAAAATCCGGCAAACGCTGTGCTGCCAGCGTTCCGGTCGAAGCAGCAGAAAGTGTTCACTGAATTCACTGATCCAGCGTCTTTCTCCCTCTGGCTGAGCACCTCCTTTCATGCGTCTTTCGTCTCTCGTCTCTGCCCTTCGGTTGCAAGAAATGCCCACTGCTGTCATTTTTGTGCGGTTGCATTTTGTGCAACCAATTTATAGACACACCCTTTTACCAGAAATGTTCCAGAAAAGTTGTTCGAACGCCCATCAAATGACCTAGAACTCCGTAGGCATAACCATTCTGGCGCCCAGAAAGGTAAATCCTTGGGCCCTTCTTTTGACCTTTTGGGAACGTTCCAGAACGTTGTCAAAGAAACGTTTTGAAACTTTCCGGGAAACATTTCCGGCAGGATGGCTTCAAATATCAAAACACCCGGCATGCGTTATGGATCGAAATTGCGGTTTTGCACGCTTATTTCATGGCCACGGAAATCATGATCCCCACTCATTGACTAACTGTGCCAAAACGGTGAATCTGGGTTTGGAACCAAGCGTTGGGAGGAATCCTTCGAACGTTTGGTTCCAAACCCAGATTCACAGTTTTGGCACGCAGTTAGTCAATGAGTGGGGATCATTATTTCTGGATTGGCACGAAATAAAGGGAAAACCATTCCGCGGTCACAAACGAACTGTTCGCAAAGTACGTAAAGAACGTCCAGTTCCGTTTTTATTTTCTGAACTGGTTCTGTCACGAGACCACGAGGCTGTGACATGAAACGTTCCCGCCGGAAACCAGTTTACAAACCCTGCCGCGACTTTTGATGACGGGCCGGGGACCCCTGCGAGCATCGTTTTTTTTCCGAAAGGGGACAGGGTTCCGTCAGGTTCGCAGCTTGCTTTTGATGAGAAATTTTTTTTCTTCTTGCGAGTACAGCGCCCCAATCGAGCATTCTTGCGCAAACCGCTCTCTGCCCTGTCGCGGCGTAAGGTTTGCAAAAACGTGCCCGGGAACATGTTTTGCGTGTTCCGTTTTTCTTGTGTCATGCTGTATATTTCGTGTGGGCAGCCGACTCTTTACTGCCTGCGGGAAGCCAGCTATTTTACGTTTTATGAGGTCATTATGCATTGAGAATGTCATTTGCGCACAGTTGGCAGCATCCAAAATGAATAACGTATTCACCTATTATACCGCAGAAAATGTTGCCGAAATAGTTATTTCTACAGCGAGAATTCGCATCTGAAAACTACTTATAGCTGAACGGAAATACACAGTGATATTTTGAAGACAGCATCACACACTCCTGTGTCACAAACGAAAGGTGCGACCCATAAGTCGTTGAAATGCTTCTCGAGTTGAAAAAAAAAATAAAAACTCTCCGACTATTATTTTGATCCTCTTTTAACCCAAATCCTCTTTTAACCCAATTCTATTGATCCTCTTTTAACCCAAATCCTCTTTTAACCCAAATCTATTGATCCTCTTTTAACCCAAATCTGTTTTCTCAGAGGGATTATGTGCAGGGAGGCTGGATTTCCGATAGACGTTCGTGTCTGCGGTAGAATGGAAAAATGTTTCACGAAATAAATTTGAATGGACCGTGTCAAGTTTTCTGACAGTGCCCTGAAAAAGAATACGCCACGCACCACATTTGAAAATTCAGCACGTAGAGGTCACAGCTCCAGATATCTCTGCGTTGGACTTTTTCTATTCAGCTTTGAAGTTTTTTCCTCGGTTTGAGCTCAGCCTTTCTGATGATAGATAGAAAGATAAGCTCCTGACAGCTAAATGTTCCATGCTTCACACATTGCGGGGTCATCTTTTGACATCCTAGAGGTGCAATAGAGAGCTGTCACAGACTTGACACATTTCCCTTCTCCTGTGCCGCCTTTTCGGTTCATGCACCAAAAAGTTTGTTTGTTCATTGTTCCACGCACCATCCGTCCTAATTTTGTTCAGGTTATGTGAGACATTTTTTGTCGCCTGGAAGCGATTTTGATGTGCGAGAATGCATTCGTTTTTGCAGGATTTCAAATCTCAACAAAGGGCCAACCTTAGCAGAGTAGCGTCACCTACGGTTTTCGAGGCCTTTTCTTGGCAAATATATCTGGGTGCCACCAAGTCGGGGGTCTGGGAGCGGAGCCTCCGAGTAACCGGGGTCTGGAGCAGATCCCCAGGTGGGGATCCGGGGCGGAGTTCGCCTAAAAGGCGCAGAAATTCTGTAGTTTATTTGCGTCTATTTTTGGTGCAATGTCTTATAGTTCCAGCTGAGGCCTAACATCCCACCAGGATGACACAAAAAGCACAGGCCTGGAAGGGGCAAGCTAACCAATCTAGGGCGTTTCATGGTAAAGGGAGTTGTTGCCCCTCCACCCCCTAAATGATGTCCATGCATCGTAGCGAGTGACACATCAATTACCAGTCGTTTTGTTTTGAGAAATCATTCAAAACATACAGGCCCAAGTTGCTTTTTATTTTGTCTCTTTCTCTCTCTCGAAACAGGTTTGCACCTTGCCGGAATATATGACGAGACGTTTCGGAGGTCAAAGGATACGTGTGTACCTAGCCTTCCTCTCTCTGCTTTTGTATATCTTCACAAAAATATCAGTGAGTATTACGTGTTCAAAATTTCAACCTGAAAATTATTTGAGGCAAATTGAATTTTCATAGCTGTTGATTCTTCGCAAGCCTTTTTTAATGTTTTGTTTTTTAATGTTTTGATGATGTTTACCGTAATTCAAAAACTGAGAATCTGCAAACGATTTTGTTTGTGTTGATTGCTATTTTTTTGTTCCAATTATTTTACAAACAATTTTACATACAATTTTACATGCAATTTTACATACAATTTTACACACAATTTTACATGCTATACGCACCATTTTACATTCTCTTTTCTGTTGAGCAAGCCCAGTTGATGAAAAAAATTGGAAAACTGCGGAGCGAGATTTTTTTGCTGGTCTACATCGGGATCCATCTCGGTGGCGATCCGGTGGAGAACATTAAGTCGTGGTGATAAGTTGTTTAAGCCTGTGGATTTCGAAAAATAAATCTCAATTCCAGAGTTTGAATAACAATATGGAAAAAAGTGTAAAGATGGAGCCTCCCAATGTTCGGTGGTGTGTCACACGGGTGGATTTTTCACAGCATTTTGGGCAAGGACAAAAAGCATCAAAAGGCGCTGAATTAACCGCTTGGGTTTCGGAATGCCGATTACACATATAGGGAATGTTATTGCGGCGATAACACCTCATCAGAATTCCATTGAATTCCAAGTTAACCAGTCAGAAAACTGTCGATTTTGCACAGAATAGAACAAATATGAAGCAAGGTTAAAGTTGCCGCATTGTGCCTAGAAATCAAATTTTCGCAACAGAAATCACACCATGTGTAGATATTGAGCTGAATTTGAATTTTTGAAATTCTGTATTTTTGGAGTTTCCTCCTCTCAATATTATACATGAAGTGCCTGGCATTCACATATAGTAAAATTCACAAATTCACAAAAGCAAATTGATAAACAGCGTTTTTGCAATTATACAGGGTGATCCAAAAAAGGAAACTGAAATATTTTTCGTGGATGTTTTGATTCTGCAAAGTATTTTAGGGTTCCAATAAGTCTGAAGTGGTCCAACGGCACCCTCTGCATCCTCTCAGGTCACAGCATGTGCATGCTGTTTCTGAAAGAGGCCCAGAAACCAAGGCAATAGAGCACCATCTGAGCTCAGATGGTCCGAAGAAAAAGGTAAACGAAATGTGTTTCTTGTTTAAAGTTAAATGTGTTTCTTCATTGGTTAATTTGATTCTGCAAGGCGTTTTAGGCATTAAAATTGCCTACACTCTCCGAAGGAAGGGATCAAAATTTGACCCAAACCACTGGGTCAAAAAATATTGGGTCAAATGCACCAAATGTTGGGTCAAAAATTGACACATTCGTTGGGGTCAAAAAACTAAAAGTTGGGTGATTTTTCGATTGAAAAAAAAAAGGTAGTTCTTCTGAATGTTTTCGCTCACTGACACATGAAAATGGTTGGTAAACCGCAAATCCATAATTTGTATGCAGTGGTGTCAAATGCGTCGGCATTTTGCGGCCAAACAACACACATGAATTTTTTACTCAATATTGGTTCAAAAATTTAACCCAAAGATGAGTCAAAACGTTGGGTCAAATGTTCTAGAAACAGTGATGTAGATGGAACCACATGTGAGATCTGAATGCTCAGTCGAAATAATGATCGGATTATATGATGTTCCCGCGATCTTTTGATCTTTTGCTGTTTCTGTGCATTCGGGCACTACCTTACTGCATTGCAAAACATTTTTCAGCAACGGATCTCACTTCAGGCCAATGCTTGCCGCGAGTGTTTAATAAGGCACCCACCTTTTGTAAACGAAGGATTTTGAGGTTTCAGTTTTGACGCGAATTTCGAAAATAATTCAAATTACGCATGGAACTGCATCAACTTCTTCAACATGTGAGGTTGCAATTTGGTCTGGAGTTTGCCGTTTTCAGCAGATGGGATCTCATTGAACAATGGATGAGATCTCCAACATTACCTCGGCCTCAATTAAGACTTGGGATCTGGGAAAAGCTTCATGTTAAAACAAAGATGAATTTTATCAATGGAACTTCAATTTTTGGTTTGTTTGAACTGAATTGTCATTAAAAACTACCAATTTGGAAGATGGAATTCATCCCATTTGAAATGATTTTAGAGCAAAATTTGAGCAAAAATTTGACCCAACAAATGGGATCAAACCCATGACCCAACATCACTGGGTTAATTTGACCCACTTTCTTCTGGCTCATATATGACCCAGCGGTTGGGTCAAATTTGACCCAACTTGGGTCAAATTTGATCCCTTCCTTCAGAGAGTGTAAACACGTCGAACATCAACCTCTTCATCCTTTTCATTTGCCGTGTGTCTTGCACCCGTGTTGCCTTTTTCCCAAAAATGGACTCGATTCTCCATGCCAACGACGAACGGATAATTCAAAGAATCGCGATTGTTTTTGGTTCTGGGGACCTTGTTTTGTGATTTCTTTCACTGCACGTCATGCTGTAAAGCATCAGTGTAAGAAAATCAATTTTTTTCTCTTCAAACCTGCAACAGTTTGGAATTTTTAAAATGCCCACCAAAACCATAACAGCAACGAAAAACATTTCGTTTCTCTTCTCTTTGGATGTTCAGTTCGGCTGTTTGGCTTGGAGTATCGAGTCAATTTTGGGAAAAGCATCATGCATCACAGCTCAGCAGTATGAAGAGGAAGATGTTCTACATGTCAAGGCAACTTTCATGCATAAAACACCTTGCAGACTCAAATTAGTCACCAATGAACACATTTCATTTACCTTTTTCTTTGGACCATCTGAGCTCAGTTGGTGTTCAATTGTCTTGTTGTTTTCTGGGCCTCCTTCAGAAACAGCATGCACACGCTGTGACCTGAGAGAATGCAGAGGGTGCCGTTAGACCACTTCAGACTCATTGGAACCCTAAAACACATCACAGAATCAAAAAAATCCACGACAAATATTTCAGTTTCCTTTTTTTTGGATCACCCTGTATGTGTCGGTCAAAAAGACCATATAGCCAACAATTGCCTCAACAAGGCAATAAACTGAAGCTATACACACACCACCTCTCCGATAACAATATCGCTCAGATATGATATACCCATGTGGAATGAGCAGGTCTAAGGAAGGATGAAATTTCCTACATTTCCATTCATCGCAAGAAATCACGTAGCCTGACCTGTAGGAAAGGTATACTCAAAGGCTGTTCAAAAACCCTATACTTGGAAGAGAGTTCCACTCAGGAAAGTTAACCTAAGAACGAGATCTTCAAACTTGCCAATGTCCCTCTTGAAAGTTTGAGATCGGAGCTTGTAAACGTGATCTCGATGCGAGTAGAATGGCATCCTCAGGAATTCAAGAAGTTGTCGAAGCAATGCCATGGGGAATTCGGCCAAAGATATCCGCAACCCCACTCCGACGAAAACATTGTACCTATTTATCATCTCATTCGGTTTTCTCTCTCCCCTTTCAGGTTGACATGTATTCTGGTGCCCTTTTCATTCAGCAGGCTCTGAAATGGAATCTCTGGTACAGTATTATTGGTCTACTGGCTGTTACCTACATTTGCACTGCTGTCGGTGGCCTCACTGCCGTCATTTACACTGATACGCTTCAATTTTTCATTATGATCATCGGCGCATTTGTGGTCTTCATCAAAGGTAATGCGCCGAGTAACAATTTATTTGTGTGTTATGGTCGGGCCTTAACCGTTAACCCCGATCGGGGCTCCATTGAAGGCAAGTGCCTCCTCCTTATTGCTTCCTTGCTTATAGCCAAAAAAAGGAATCTTGAAATGTAAAAACAGCTCTGCATTTTCTTCCTGAATCCACTTCCGGAATTCACTGCAGAAGTTGTTCCCAGTAATTTAGGACCATGCACTGAAAATACATATGGAAGATAGATTCCATGTTTTCGAATGATAAAGTGAATTCGCCGGTTTGAACTTATACAGAATCATCATGCACACAAAGCAATTTCAATAAAAAGAACGGCAAAGGAGGGAGTTGTAATCGGGCAATGAAATTGCGATGGTAAGAAAAACACAAGATCAGAAAACCGAACTATGAACCCACATTTGGAAATCATGGATAAAAAATGTTGGTAAACAACCTTTATACCGACCTGAGATGCAGAGTAGGTTTGCGGAAGAACGGAGAAATCGCAGTGAAAAACGATTTTACATGGATTGAAGCCCAGCAGAAATCAGGCCTTCTTGCAAGAGACGAAAAGGGAGGTCTTGAAGCGAGTATCGTCAATATGTTTGTGGCGCTGGCCTCAAGAGCTTTATTTTACCAAATTAATCGAGCAGTCCGGCTAAGAATCTTTTCTGCTAGCAAAAAAGAAGCCATAGGATTAGATCCCACACTTCACATGCGTACTCAACTTGGGGTTATGTTATAGCTTCTTGTTTTCAAGTTGAGCAAAAAATCTCCCAAGGCAAATTAAAGCAAAATTGTTGGACTACGCGATTTTTTTGGCTTGGATGCAGTGTGAGTAGCCGAGTCGGGTGCGCTGCTGTATACTTAGCACCGGGCTTCGTAAAGCTTATTACAGTTAAAAAGCCGCGAGTTCGAAGGTTGACACAAAAATTAAATTGACACCATGTTGACACTGAAGAATCTGCGTTCTTTTCTCATTGGTTTTGGAAAGTTTTGATTCTCAATTGTTGAAAATGTCTCACCAGCGGGTCTGAAGGCATCATGGTTTGCACACTTTTCTGCCAAAGTATGACGAAAGAACCTGCAATAGTTTTGCGGAGTTGGGGTGTATTTGGAATCAGCCAACATTTCAAACATGGAGCAGTAATAATTTTTGGTTGATCATGTACTCAGTAGACCTGTTGAGAAATCGGATTGATGTTTATGACATATGTGCTGAAAGAAGAAAGCCAAACTAGGTATTTGTCAATCTTAATTGACAGTCTTAATTGTCAATCTTATTTGTAATTGTCAATCTTATTGTCAATCTTATATCTTATTAATATATTATATCTTTAATATCTTTAATATATCTTAATCTTTTAATATCTTTTAAATTAATAATTATTAATAAATATCTTTTAAATTAATATTTTAAATATCTTTTAAATATCTTTTAATCTTTAAATATCTTTAATATCTTTAATATCTATCTTTAATATATTATATATATTCTATCTTATTAATTGTCAATCTTATATGAAATTGTCAATCTTAATTGTAAATCTTAATTGTCAATCTTAATTGAAAGAGTCCCGGACGCTTATTTAAGAAATGGGTACGCGTTTGGTCCCTTTTCCATCTAACTCCGTGTTAAAGTTCCGACCCCCCAAAAACGGGTAAAAACGCTAGAAACAATGGAAAAAGGTTAGGTCAGGCTAGGTTAGGTTTGATTAGAGTAGGTTTAGCTAAGTTAGACAGGTTAGGTTTGGTTAGATTAGCTTTATTTTTCACTTTTTCGACACGCACAAAATCGGGATGGGCCCAAACGCGTACTCATTTCTTAAATTCGCGTCCCGGACCATGATTGTTCAGGTGCTTATTTTTTCTACGTAGGACTCATCGAAGTTGGTGGCTGGAATAGCCTGATCACAAAGTATTACGAGGCTGTTCCAAGCCAGATTTATTCCAATAATTCATGTGGTATTCCGAGAGCAGACTCCTGGAAGATGCTCCGTCATCCGATTGACTCAGATATTCCATGGCCAGGATTCCTTCTGGGCCAGACGCCAGCTTCCATTTGGTACTGGTGTGCTGATCAGGTATGGCCTAAACGGACGCCAACTTCTTATTTATTTGTTCTTTGCTCAATACTCCATGGCCAGGATTCCTTCTGGGCCAGACGCCAGCTTCCATTTGGTACTGGTGTGCTGATCAGGTATGGACTAAACGGACGCCAACTTCTTATTTATTTGTTCTTTGCTCAATACTCCATGGCCAGGATTCCTTCTGGGCCAGACGCCAGCTTCCATTTGGTACTGGTGTGCTGATCAGGTATGGACTAAACGGACGCCAACTTCTTATTTATTTGTTCTTTGCTCAATACTCCATGGCCAGGATTCCTTCTGGGCCAGACGCCAGCTTCCATTTGGTACTGGTGTGCTGATCAGGTATGGACTAAACGGACGCCAACTTCTTATTTATTTGTTCTTTGCTCAATACTCCATGGCCAGGATTCCTTCTGGGCCAGACGCCAGCTTACATTCGCTACTGGTGTGCTGATCAGGTATGGACTAAGCTGACCCCAACTTTTATTGTTTTGTTTTGTTTTTTGCCAATAACGTGCGTGTTGATCAGCAATCAAATCTTCGTGTTGCCAAAGCTTTTTAATGGTGTTTGTAGTTGCGGATTTTGAAGAAAAGATTTCTAAAACGTTGTGGGTATGGTGTTCTTGAAATGTAACACAGAAAGAACTAGATATATAGGCCACCAACATTCTGCAATGTTTTTCAAACATTTGAAGATATAACGTAAACGTCCATGCAACAAGACCCTTAAGTCTGCATCATGTCCCTTGAAGTATAGTCAAGAATTGCGGCAGTGGATCAAAAAGTGATAGTCTGCGTCTAGGCACTATGGTCTGCGGCAACAGCAAATGGAAAACAACCAAGAATTCCGGGAGGTTTGCCGGCGAGTTGCTCCTGGCCACCAGAAGCTATTGAATGAAAGCTTCGTCGGCTTCCGGCCCACATAACCTCCGCTAAACAGCACAAGAAAATTTCTCGATAACGTGACCCGGCAGATCTGCAGTCTACAGGATTTTGTGCAATTTTCCTCAAGATATACATAAGCATTGTGCAAGATTTCTGATTTCCCATCCTGTGCAAGATTTCACAGAAGTGATGATTGGTTGGTTTGTGAAGGTCTCTTGATTCAGCTCTGTTGATCTCCATTTTCCCACAAACGCCAGAACTATCCATGATTGCATGAGCCATCAGTCATGCGAATTTGATTCTGAACGTGTCCCTTGGAGCTGGGAGTTCTCGATCTGTATCCAACTAAAATGAAATGGCAAACAATCTTAAGGCTTGTTGCCTGGTACAACAAAGGTGGTGCATCTAATTTTCGTACTTGGCCTTTGGAAATTCATTGCCTGTAAATACAGCCAGGCTTATAGCTTAAAGCCTTCGCTCGTTTGGACAGAGTGTTTGGACAGCTTAAAAAGTGCTGGCATAAGTTTATCCCAAACGAAGTTTTCAGAGCACGGTTTTGTGTTCTTGTTTTCAGATGATGGTCCAGAGGGTTTTGGCAGCAAAGTCGCTCTCTCATGCTCAGGGAGCAACACTCTTTGCAGGGTACATCAAAATTCTTCCACTCTTTCTAATGGTAAGCGGCCTAAACTGTTCGATGTTTGCAACTTTTCTGTTTCATTAGTTCACTTTCGAGAATGAAAAATTATATATATATAAAAAAAAATTATATATTTTTTTTCTGGGAGGCTCCGCCCCCTGCGGCCGCCAACCCCCGATCGGGGCTGCGCCCCGAAGAGCGGCCTTCGGCCGCTCATGATGGCCGCTTCGCGGCCACTTCCTCGCGTCCGTTTGATATGCCCTTAGTTTTCCGACTGTATGGAAAGTTGTTATTCGGCATTTGGGGCGGATTGTGCTCCAGGTTATACGGTTTCCTGGCATGCTTTATTTGTGGAATGCTGCCTGGCATTGCTAAAACTCATTTTGTTCGGCCTGCTCCTTGTAGTTCTAATGCGTGTGTGGTGTGCAGTCCTTACATGTTGGTCCGCTGCTCATTTTTGGTTGCGTTCATTTCAGCGTGCCAGCGATTGACCTGTGAGCGGCATGCCCTTGTTGGCTACTTACCCGCAACTGTCTGTTTTCCCTTTCGACTTGAAAGTGAACTTTACAAATGCACATTAGTTTTGTTGTCAACAGGAAGTTGCACAGGAACATTGGCGGTGCTCAACAGCACTCATAATCCTTCTTCTATCGCAATCTTAATCCTTCTTCTATCGCACTCCCAATCCATCTCGCTATTTACCTGGCAACGCACCCCTACCTGGCCGATTACAGGGTGAGGCGGAGGTGGGTAAGTCTGTGATTTTCCACACCAACCATGATGTTGTGAACATACTGTTGGAGGCTTGAGTGTTTGACTGATGCCGCTGAGGTGGCATTCACAGTTATAACAGACCACAATCCTGCGCATTCGGCTGTTATTGCAACTTGCAGAATTAGTTCTCCAACGTCCCCGAGCAAGAAAACATCCTCTCGACAAAACATCACGTCCATAAAACATCATCGCCCGATCCTCATGGCGCAGTGGTTAGCGCGTCGGTCTCGTAACCTGATGGATGCGGATTAGAATCCCATTCGGGACACCAGCATTGCCGTGGCACAATCTTGTGTGCATCCTCCCTCGGCGAGGCATGGTGGATGCGGTCGGAAAGACAGACTTAAGTGGCCAGTCTGTTAGTTCTTCGGATGGGACTTTATTGAGGTCCTGTGTGCAGCATCACGCTGCGCACGTTAAAGAACACACAGCTCCAAGTCCAAGTCAGAGGCCTGGCAGGTTACATAAACACAGGAACCACTTGGTACCACTTGCCGATACTCGACGTCGGTCATCCTGCGTGTTGGCAATGCCGTAAAACCGGCAGTGTCGGCAGTTGTGACTGAGGTCTTCGTGCTTGGAGAGGTGGGTGCCGCAGCAATTATTGCACTCGTGAGTATGCCGGTACCTCGCCGGGATCCTATGCTCCTTAATTCGAAGATGGGCATTTAGTTCGAGGATGGGCATTTTCGATCAACCCCTGCGACTAATGGGGTGCGAATCCCCCGAAAGAAAAACGTTATTTGCTGCGGAACGCAACGTCCAAGTTTGACCAAATTTGGCACGAAGTCGTGTGCGGCGAATGTCTTGGACGAGTTCGAAGATGGGCATTTTCGTTCAAGCCCTTCGACTGTAAATGGGGTGCGAACCCCCCAAAGAAAAACGTTATTTGGCGCGGAACGCAACGTCCAAGTTTGACCAAATATAGCAGGAAGTCGGGTGCAGCGAATGTCTTGGATGAGTTCGATGATGGGCATTTTCGTTCAACCCCTTCAACTGTAATTGGGGTGCAAACCCCCCGAAATAAAAACGTTATTTGCAGCGGTACGCAACGTCCAATTTTAACCAAATTTGGCAGGAAATAGTGTCCGACGAATGTATCGGATGAGTTAGAAGGTGGGCACTTTCGTTCAACCTCTTAGACTCTAAATGGGGTGAGAACCCCCGAAAGAAAAACGTTATTTGCAGCCGCACGCAACGTCCAATTTAACCAAATTTGGTTGGAAATAGTGTCCGACGAATGCTGTCCGCTAAAATGTGAGCATTTATGTGGAACACCTACTTTTGGTTTGTGATACGTGATTGACATTTTATTCGTGGATGTCTAAGTGGAAAACTCCCACTTTTTTTAGAAAATTGGTAATGCAACGGATGTGAAGAATCGCAAGTGTTGCCAAGAGTTCGGTTAATCGGCTGAAAATCTAAATCTTTTGCGTATCTCCCATCTTTCCGTCAGCCGTCAATTGTAGGAATTCATTCTGTTTCAGGTCATTCCGGGAATGATAAGTCGTGTTTTGTACACAGACGAAATCGCATGCGTCAAACCAGAGGAATGTCTCAAATACTGCGGTTCATCTGTAGGCTGCAGCAACAGTGCCTATCCGAGGCTTGTCCTTGGAATAATGCCCGAGGGTTAGTTTTCATGCAGATTTGTTTTTTAATCTACGCAAGTTACGAATGCGGGAAGCGTTTTGTAATTCATCGGCAGAGACAGCTGCTGTCTCTGCCGATGAATTACAAAACGCTTCCCGCAACATGAACCACAGACCTCAACTGTGTCTGATTTTTGATTTTTACAGATTTTTCAAATTTCACAGACTTTCCGGGAGGCCGATTTTTTGCTGGTTCAACAATTTTAAAACAGCTGGTGAAAAACTCGGAATCCGTTTTTTAACAGGCCTGCGCCAATGTGTTGTGGGTCACTCTACTGGGGTTCCGGGTTTGTGGTGTTCGAACATAGTTCGAATTGGATGATTATACCGATTGATAGTTGTACCGACTTTCGGTTCGATTTGAAATTGGACGACTGTCGTCCTCGCAGTATTATAACAACCCCAATATCAATCCGTTTGCTGCAATATGATTTGGATAATTCTTCATGTTCCTCGCAGATACAGTTCCTCAGAATGTTTAACAGGATATAAGCCATTTTGTTATAATTTTTGCAATTTTTTTTATTCTTTTTATCTGCAGCCACATCTTTTTTGTTTCTTGTTTCACACTTACAGGTTCCAGAGGTATCATGTTGGCAGTGATGTTAGCGGCTTTGATGTCCGAGTTGACGTCGATTTTCAACAGCGCCAGCACCCTCTTCACCATGGACATCTGGCGGAGGTTCCGAAAAAGAGCTTCTACCAATGAACTCCTTATAACAAGCAAGTAAGAGACGGTTGTTTCAAATATAATGTTGCAATGATCGACGATTTAAAGCGAGGCATTGGCACCCTTTCTTTCACCAATCGTCAACTTTTGCAGTGCAGCCAACAAAATTCACGTCTTCCAGAATTTGAACGAGTCCTAACTTTTACCGTTGCCAATGTGGTGCGTAAGTATGCATATGATGCCATATTATCCCGAAACACTTTTGAGTCGTCATTTCATGTTAATGCAGTGGGCTGGGTATCTAATTGTCTCCGCTGTTGCAGGAGCCCGCCACAGGCAAGTAGCAGATCTCCTTGGCCGGAGTCTTGAAGGAAGTAATGGTCCCACACAAATGGAAGAATTTTGACAACCACATATTCAATTTAGACACTTCAGGTGCCAGATTTCCTTCCTGGATGCGATAGGACATTTTTACGAACGTGCTTTTCGCTGTTTCGAATGTGCATTTTTTGGCATGTGCAAATAATTGTCGTCAGTAATCCGCGTTTGAACATTTCATCGGAAGTTTTACGTCTTGAAAGTATTTTAACATTTTTTCAGGTATTTCTCAACCGGTTCTACATTTTTTCTCGTCTATTATACAGTGGTTCAATTCCAATATTTCCTGATTTTTTGGTTTATTACGTCAAATGTATTTGAACATGTTATCAGAAATTTCATTTCCGGTTTTGCATTTTTTTGCCCACAATATAGACAACCCTCGTTTATTTAATTTTTGTACTTTCATTCGTCGAACAGAATTTGAGCATCTTGTCAGAATTTCATTCCCTGTTCCACATTTCTTCTTATCTGCAATACAGTAGCTGCGTGTACTGATTTTTGTATTTTCATAATGTTGGACAGAGTATTTGAGCATTTCATCAGCATTTCATATCAGGTTATATTTTTTTCTTGTTGGTATCCACGAGTTCCTATACAGGGTGGCCCAAAAGTCTTTGGGCACAGAAAAAATACAAATTTGCTGTTTTTATCAAATTTTGTGGTCTGAAAAATTTTCTTGTTCTTACCACGGATGTCAACACTTTAATCGGAACTTCATGTGCACACACAAGAAAGCCCAAAGTCTTTAGCCATATCAAAAAATTAAATTAACTGTTTTTATCACATTTCGTGATTTGTGACTTTTTCTAGCTCCCTCCACGGATGACACTACTTTATTCGATGCTAAAATTTCCGACTAAAGTCTTGACATCCCATGTTAGAGCTAGAAAAAGTTTCAGATCACAAAATATGACGAATATGACAGAAACAAAATATGACAAAATATGACAAAAACAGCAAATTTACGATGTTCCTAATGGCCAAAGACTTTTGGGATACCCTGTATATTTTTTTCCTTTGCAGAGTGTTCATTGCCCTAATGGTTGTGATATCAATCCTCTGGATACCCATCATACAAGAAATGCAGGGTGGCCAGTTATTCATCTACATACAGTCGATTGCTGCATATTTGTCGCCACCTATTGCAGCAGTTTACTGTATGGCAATCATATGGCCCAGACTCAATGAAAAGGTTTGTACGAATAGCATTCGACTTGAATCTTCGGAACTTTGAGTCAATGTTGTACCCCGAATGTCTTCGGCTTTTTGCAGATACACATTACGTTGTTTTTGAATGGTTGCAAAGTCAGCTTGAAAAAATATTGGGCTGATATCCTTCACGAACAGAAAAAAAAAACGATCTGACTGATGGCAAAATTGTGTCCTGTACATTGTGTCACATATTGTGACACAATGTTGTGTCAACGCTTTTAAGCAGTTGTGAATTGTGACACAATATTGCCGACATCACGTTTTTGGCATTCAGTAAAAACAAACAGATTTTTTCATAAGGGATAAAAAATCACATGTGTTCGCGTTTTTGCTCTCGTGGTTCGACAGAAGTACCTCTGCTTCATCCTACCAACCAATTTTCAGTGTTTGCGAATTTTACCTGCTATCGTTTTGTTTTCTCAATTCCATCACGTCATTTGCAGGGTGCTTTCTGGGGATTGATGTCGGGCCTGGTTGTTGGCATCATTCGCATGCTTTTGGATTTCCTCTACCGAGAGCCGCCCTGCCACGACGAGGATACACGACCGGCGATTGTCTCTAAGGTCAGCTAATACGGTCTCCGCCTTTTTTGAAATTTAGGTACAATTTCTGGTTTATCAAGCAGCTGCACAGGCTAGCAAATTAGTCACAACAACAAACTCGTGTATGAGTGAGGTAGGCATTTGCAATACGCTTCGTTTCACGATGAACCTTCGTTCCCGATGATGAAAAAGATAAGCGACATCTCCTGCGTTGGGAAATATTTATGCTTCCCTGTAGATCTCTATACTTTTATGATGGATCCCAGACTTTTGCGCTGAGAAGTGTAAGACTCTCTTCCCATAAACCACTGGAGATTACGCTGAAATGATTTTATTCCAACCCCTTGGCTTCCCAGACATGTACTTGATCTGTCCATTTACATCAGCGGGATCACGTCTATCACGCCAAGAATAGGGAAGTCCCTACAAACAGATCATTGAAACCCATTTTTGTGCGAAGCCGAACCATTTTTAAGCGCGCTCTGACTCTAATTAACTTTGCACATATCCCTGAAATAACAGTTTGTGATAAACTGCTTCAGGTAACAATTGTCAACGTGGTGTTAACCGCACTGAAATTTGGGTGTCAAGGAACCACTGGTACTCACAGAAAACATCACATTCGTTCAAACTGATTCCAACTCCAGTGTTTCAAACGATCTTTTGTGATTTTGTTTGAGTTCATTTCGAATCTTTTATCAACTATGTTTGCCAGGAAAATATTGGCTGAGGCGGAAAGGCATGTTATTTGTGGACATGATTTCTCGAATGATTTCAATGTCCGGAATCATGGTTTAAAAAACTAGTGAAAAGTTTAATGAAAAGCTGAAGGAGCAATGTTGAATGGCCAGTGGTTATTAGCCAGCGTTCATCACAAATTTAGAATGTTAAAGTGTGTGTTGTTTGCATTGCAAATAAAGCTGCCAGGTTTCTTGACTGTTTCCTTGAGCAACAATGGCGCATACTGGAGCTACACAACATGTTTCTGCTTGAGTTGAAATGTTTGAGTTTTCTCATTGGAATTGGAACAGAGCGAAGGGTATTCACTGTATTCATGCAAACTATTTTGGAATTTTCAAAACCACTTCCTTCTCTGTGAAACAAGTTTATATTCTTGAAATTGTTGTGCGGATTTTGGACAACCTTTTCATCGCAAAAGTCGCTACTATTATTTTTGCACATTTCAGCAGTTGATTTTGAATTAACTCTGGATATTAAGGCTTTCATTTCAGCGGAGAGGTCATTATGTGGTGTGGGTTAATATATCAAGCCTTTTTTTTCGTAAACTTCGGAATTTGGCCAGTTTTTCGAAAGATAGCCGAACCTATGTACCGAGACGGTATTACACGTTTTTGTCACCTGAAAGTATTTAACGGAATTATTTATGAATTTTCAGTTTCCTTTTCCGGAAATGTTATTCTTTTCTTTCGTGATACCCACCTACACTTTTTCTGCCATGTAGATTACATTCTATCGCAATCTCAACAACCAAAGATATGCTTACAATTATTGATTCGAACGATTCCGAAACTTGCGATTGACACCTGATTTAAAAATCCAGTCAATTGGGTTCTCTTCTTTTTAAATTTTCAGTTTTTTTTACCTTTGTTTTCGATTGTAAATTTTGGATTTTTGGATTCTTTCTAATTCCTGCGTTGTTTTCCCTTTTTTCCTACAAATTGTTTATCCTCAATTTTGCCGAATACAATTTTACTCCTGTTTGGATCCGTTTCTTTCTAAAGTGCCCTCTAAGCACGGAGCATAAGGTTGGATCTTCCCGATGTAGATTGTGCTTATTTGGATTTATATAAGGCATGCGCTCGTTGCGTCAAAAAAGACACACCGAGAAAGAATTTTATTTACGTTTTAGGTAGGTAGATAGTTATTTTTATGTCGTAACCATCTACCAACACCACTTGCTCAAGACACTGCTGCGTACATTGTACTCACTACTTTCGACTAGCCGCTGAAATTTGGGAAAATCAACTTAGCTGAGCTAAAAACATCAAGTCCATGCTACTCAATTTGGATATCTTACTCGCGAAGCGCAAGGGGAACCGCAAGCCACAGAGAGCTAGCAAAACATTCAGTTTCACACCTGCAAACATTGAGGTCGTTCTTTTGTCAAGTGACTGTTCTCCTGTTTCGATAAAATCAGATATTTTTCTAACATGATATAACATGTAGGCCAGTATTTCCGTTGTTCCGCACTTTCAACTACTAAAGTTGGGCCGCAACTCAACATGTCGCGCATCAAAAATAGAGAATCGTGAATGGTTTTATCGTCAACGGGTTACGTTTATGATTGACGTGATTTTTCATTTTCGTCCGTCAGCGTTCACCAGGGATTAACAACAATATAAGGAGCGGGTTGCACTGTTTGTCGCACGGTGAGGTGAAGTACCCACCTTAATTTTTCGTTTGGATAAACAGCCGTGCGCCATACTGTTTATCGGTCCGCGACTAGCAAGGGTTTATAATTATTAATGATATCAACTGAAGGAGTTATTGGGACTGAAAAGATCAATAAAGACATTATTTATTGTTCACCATTCACGGCGGAGAGGCAAGTCGCGAGAAAAGGAAATCCTGCGAGGTTTAGATTTTCACCGAGGAGGTAGGTCGAGGGGATCTACCCCATCGGAAGATTCAAATCTCGGAGGATTTCTATTCCTCTCGACCTGTCTCTCCGCCGTCATTGATCCGTTAACATCTCTCGCGATGCTTCACGCAACAGTGACATAACCCCATTGTTGTGCTTCCTGATTGAATCTAGAAACAACATATGCCAACAGGGCATGATTTGCTGGATTGTTTCCGACTTCGTTAATTGAGAGAGATTGAATCCGAAAGTGTCGACTTTACACAAAGGGGAAACCTGCGGATTTGGTCACATTTCCGAGCTATCGTTTCGATAATAGATAGATTTTCATGATACCAATTCAAATTGTTTTAATATTTATTTTCGCTTTTGTTTTTAATGCAGGTCCATTATATGTATTTTGCAGTTATCCTCTTCTGGACAACGATCATTGTCTCGGTTGTCATCAGCCTCCTCACGCCACCTGTTGAGGAGTTTAGGGTATGATGCTTTCTGCGCAGATTGTGCACTTTTTCAGACAATTTAGTTGAAGTTATTTTGAGTTTTTTGGTTTGGAGTTTGCAAGAAAAGTCACAAGAGTTGGGTGAAACGCTTCTTCAATATTCTCTATACCTTTGGCATGATTGCTGGTGTGAAAGTATCCCGCTACTTGCAAAAAGTTTAGGTTATGCCCGGCATCAAAAAAGCCTTTGAGAGCCCATCACAAACAGGTTTGCAAAATGAAAACGCAGGACCTGTGGCGCAATCCATTGTTTGCTGAAGTGTCAAAATAGGTTCTTTATCCGGACTCGCACAATGCTCCTTTGACCACCAAGTGACTGATGTGGGAGAGTTGGTCTATGACTCTTTTGGATCATCATGAACAATGGCAATACGATATTATTGTAGTTCGTGAAAAAGCGTTGTTGAATGAAGACCTAAAAAAAAGCGGTCACTGCAATTGCGTTGCCTTTCGAATCCATGCAGGGAACTGCTGCTGATTTATCTTGCAGCGGCATATTTTTCCATGGACAAAAAAGAATTTGGCAATTGCATTCTGGATTTGATAACTTTGTTCTTGGGCTGATTGTGTTTTGCTGCCACCCTTTTTTTGACAGGAAACCAAGGCATAGCAACCTTGTGTTTATAGGAACGGCCCGGTTTTTTGAAATTATTTTCTTGGATTCTAATTTGCAGAGGTTACCAAAAAACAGAGGAGTTTTTGCAAACCTTTTCCACGGGTAATGCGTATTTAATATTTGACTTTTCGCCTTGCGAAATGTGTTAACATATTTCAAAATACTGCCAACATGAGAAATTTCTCACAAAAATTACATGATACAAAACGTTTGTCCTTGAGTCAAAAGGAATTCGCCTTCGGTTCCTAAAAGGACCAAAAAAGTTTTTTCTCCTGTTCACCTTTTTTTCCTGCCGCGAGTTCAGAACTTATACCACAAATAATAGGAAATCAGACGCCATTCTGAAATCGACTCCGTTCGCTCGCTCAGAAGGTGGTCACGCGTGAACCTTGACCATCGGGAAAGGCAGGACGAAGGGTCGGATCCTCCACCGAATGAGTAACGGTGATCACAATGATAGAGGTAAAATCTAATGATGTTGATTAAGTATTGCTTGATGCTTGCCGCCGGCCAGCCGGACAACGCCTGTGGCACAGACCACGATCAAGACACTTTTCAATTGCGACTCCTTTGACAGTAAACAACGAAAAGCAAGAAATTTACCTTTTGGTACTATTTTCAAGGACTTCACTGTTCAGCGTACTGCAATGTGAGGTCATTTATTGCATTTTGATTGTCCATGTATGAAGATGGAGAGACGCTTTTCTCCTGATGTCCGTTTATGGAGGAATCCATCCCATGCCAACAGGCAAAAAGGAAAAAGAGAGCGCCGTTCAATTCAATCCATTGGAATATCGACACTATAGGGACGCCTCAGATCCGGTAATAACCAGGACTGGCGGTCAAAACTCATCTTTCCTGCTCTCTCTTTCAGGTTCATCTCCTGTCGATTCAGATTCGAGGGACAAGATACATTCATCCGGGGCCAGTCCTCCGCTTAACACCAGGGTCCTGAGGCGTATTGCCCTTTGGATCTGTGGACTCAAGTCGGAAACAGAAGAAGAGCTGCGACTGCAGGCAGAAACAGACAAACAACAGTTCCAGGACAAAGTTAATAGCCTTGAGCAGACAAGACTGCAGCGGACTGTACTTAACACGAACTTGGTGATAATCCTGTTGATAGCCATTGCCTTGTACACTTATTTCACCATAAATCCATTGCCAAACGATGAGATAGATAGGCTTCGGTTTGGTGCCTATGAGAGAGCCCTTAACCAATCGGATGTAGTTGGACTAACAAACCTCAGGTGATAAGACCTTTTTGCCTTGCCAGCTGATTCTGTTTGATGAAACCTCCCAGGCGAGTTTGCCGATTTCCTCTTCACAAGAATAACATCCGACATGAGCATGAACCTTTGGAACTTTCGCTGAGTACGGTCGCGGAGGAATTAAAGTACTCGGACATGTGGTTTTCCCATTTATCTGTTGTTTCCGAAACATTTTTTCTTTCTTTTTACTCTTACGCCTGCGGTAGAAATTAAAGCACCAGATCGCAACAGAGTTTTCTGGAGCTCCCAGATTTTGACCTCGGTAAAAAAAGAGGATCTTTAATTTTTGCAACATGAAGTTTTTGCTAAAATCTGAACAGTTGCAATTTTTACACGCATGGTATTTGTGCATATATCCGCCTCTACCAAACACAAGCGTCAGATTTGAGATTTGGTTTATTGGATCACGTTCTTTGTTGGTTTGCTTTTTTTTGCTCGCCATGGATTCATAAACAATTATTCCGGGATACCGGAATGGCCGAACTCGGCGCTTGACACCCAGCTTAAAAAAGTTTGACACGTTTGTCATGCGCATTTGAGCACAAATTCGACAGCGTGATATGATGAAGGACTTGCAGTACTTTGTTGAACAAAGAGAAAGCTGGTTCCTTACAACCGACCAATTTCCATACAGTACAGTAAAAGAGATGCCTCTGACAACCAATGGCGCAGGTTGGGATACCGTCTTTCAATCAAAACACACAACGCCAGAGGATATGTGGCGTCCATAAATAAAGAATTAAATAAAATTAGGTACACATTGCATTGGGAACGTATTTTCCCTGCTGGAAGATAGGAGCAATGCAGTGATTGAGCTCAAAGATGGAGCTCGACGTAAGAATGCACACTCGAGAGTTGTAAACAAAAGAAGACATGAGTCTTTGGATCAGTAAATTACTGACTCAAACTTCCATCAATCGTGAGTCATCGTTTAAGAGGAATCGTCCATCTTTTGTCAAATGCTGAGTGATAACTCAGCACTTGACAATGGAGGAGTGAATTCTCTGAAACGTCGTGGTTAATGACTCACAACTGAGTCACAGGTTACGTCCTTAATTTGATGACACTCACAAAGACTTGAGCTCTCCTCAAGCTTTCAAAACGTGTTTTCTGTGATGCAAGGGATTCTTGTGGGGCCAAGACGAGGAGCGTTAAAAAACGGTTGTGAGATCAAGATGGGGGTGACGCCAACTCCGAGTTGCGAGGAAAACTTTGTCACACATTGATTTAAAACGCGAAATTTGCCTCAAACTTCTGATTTACCGTTACCTTCGTCATAAAGTACAGAAAGAACCGGCAGGGCCATTCAAAGTTTGTCTGCGGTCGGATGTGGGGAGAGGATAAGTATCTCAAAAGTCTTCGAACATACGAGTCCATCATTAACTCCGGCGCCATTTAAAATCAATGGCAGCATGCGCCGCAAAACATCATGACACTCGTGTGAGGCGTGAAGGTGCACCAAACCCTCTTGAAATTAGATGGCCCCTGTGTTAACCAGCAGGTACGTAAAATATCGCGTATGTTCGAGGACTTTTGATGAGTTCCATGGTTATCCACTGAATGCGTGAAACTTTGTACTATTTACCTCAATATCACACTATGAATGTACCTGAAGGGAACAAAACCCTTTCTTTGCCTTGTGAGTAGCCTGTTTTTATCAATGGTTATATCTTAAATAAATATTTGTTGTGCGATGTTTTCGTGGTCTTCTTCATTGTTGGCGATCATCGTTTGCACTCTCCCCATCCTTAAGCAGGGGAAATTACCTAATAAAATATATGGACACATTATTGCATTGGGAGCGCTACGATTATTGTGCCAGCAAATCAACTAAAGTAACCGCAAATCTAGCACACAACAGGAATCCGCGTATAATCTTCTAAAATTTGCGGTGAAAAGCAACCGAGGAGCTTATATTTGTGTGGGGGCCATTCCCATCAAAGTATGTATGATATCCCATCGGGATATTTGTAGAGCGCAGGGAGATCAGGCCCTGGCTCCTTTACGGGGCATGTCATCATTCAGGGGGTTTATGAGTATTTTTGCGAATGTAGACGTTTACCAAACTGTAACCACTGTCAAACCGTTGACGGCTGGTGCCTTCACCCACCGCCCTTGTTTCTATAGAAAGCTATATCTGCCGCTTGTGGTTCCGTTTCTCGACATCTGACAATCCACACTCTAATCTTGAACGGAAGAATAAGAAGGGAGAAAGTGTAAAAAGTAAAAAAGAGAACTTTAAAATACAGAATCTGATACATCCTGTGTGTGTACTGAGAGTTTTATGCTGTGCAATGGCTGATTGCTATTTTCTGATAGCAGCTCCAATTATTGCGGAGCTTGGCTTAGACAGCCATGTTGCCAACGTACATGTTGTCGTATCACTCCTTCGGGAATAACTTGAGGCAGAAAAGACATTTGGCAATGTCAAAGAAGCCCTGGCTGTGGAACAAGGTGTAACTGCGTGGCAGTGGTGCCATCGATGTATTGATATTTGCTATGTATTATGCAGATTAAAAACTACGTTTTTACCATTTTGCGTATTTCAAAGAAAGTTCTCCATGGTTCTGCAACAATTTTTCGACCACTTTTTTGCGGCACATTATCTCCCCACTGGCCTGACTCATTGTGTGAACACAACGAATCAACGATCAAGCCACGGCATTTGATCCAGGCGAACAAATATTTTCACAAGGCATTGGTCATACGTGCTTCGAAGTGTTCGCAAATCAATTTTTTACAAATGTTTTCAGTTGCCTTTCTTTCATAATCGCCTCGCAACGAAACAGGTTGTCACAAATGTTATCATGAGATTTCAGTACTGCTTATGCTTGCGCCGGTAACGCGCAATCAGGCAAGTGGCACATGTCCTTTTGAGAAAATCAACTTGATAGGAATGTGGGAAGTGTCTGGCACGAGATCAGCCTCCGTCCCAACCGAACGCCGTGCGTGTGAAGTCGATTCCTTGTGACATGTTGGCGAAGTTCGAAAAATCCATTTGCGACGATATGGGACATTAGTGTCCAAGCATCTAGCGTGATCAATGTGGCTTCGGCCATCCAAAGCTCCGGCGAAAAGAAATCTCACAGTGTAATTAGACTTGTGTGTTGTAATGCACTACTTTTTAGACTAAGGTGTTGCAGTAGGCTACCTTAACTCTATACAAATGTCGGAATTCTGTAATTGAACTTATCTTGGAAATGTAGACTCAGTACTATTCCCGATAAATGTTATTCAACTTGTCGTTACCCCATTGGCTGATCGGTTGTCACGTGATTGGACAAAGGAAAGTAATGCCTCCCAAGGCCAACAGAAATCAAAACTCAAACCTAGCAGGCGTGTTTGGTAAGAGAGGTGTGAGACCTCCAACCAAGCAAAAAGTCACCACCTCACGCCTGCTTATCACCTGCCTTAAAAAAGTGCGGTGCCCTCGCTACTTTACACTACCTTCCCAACCGAATCATTCAAAACCACCCAACCGAGATTTGAAAGTCGATGTGCTAGCGCGAAATCATTTTCAATCGCCGAGGCGGCGATTTTGGCGGCCACTTCAACTCCAGCAGCCATTCTGGTGGAAACGAACAGAAAAATGAAAAGCTTTGCAAAACTTTGTGCCAATAAATAATTATCAAGCTGCGCTAGATAATTGAAAAGTGTGATCGTACTTTGCATCAGATACCTATTGTTTCATCGAGTAAGTGTTGATAACATGTCTTTTCAATCCAAATCAATAGTTATTGATCAAAACTATTTCCATCCAAAAAACTATCCAAAAATATCTACTTTCTCTCTCCTACTGTCTCTACTATCAATCTACAATAAATATACTGTCTGATATAAATATGCTATCTAATATACGAGTACTACTACTATACTAACTAATTGATTATTATACACAACTATTCTGATATACTCTCTGCTATTACTATCGAATGTACCTACTATTTCTGTCCAAAAATCCAAGCTTTTTATTTGTTGGGGAGGGGGCAAGTTTGTCCAAATCCGTGGGGTGTTGTCAGCTACAAGTTTATCACATGTCCTTTGCATTCCAAACGAAATAGTTTTTGCCAGGTTTCGTATTTGGGTGAAGGGGATTTGTAGAGGGAACCATCAGGATTGATCATATCACTTTTCTAATCTAAATCATGCCTTTGCTAGGCTTTGAATTTGGGGGGGGGGGGGGGTTGTCGAAATCTGAGGGTAAGTGTCAACAGCAAAATTGTTTCGTTTTGGGAATTCGCAAAATAAATCTATTTTGCAAACAATCATGATTTTGCCACGCTTTAGATTTGGAGGAAGTTTCTGGAGGCGGTATCACCAACAAAATGTTTTACATACTTTATGGGCAATTAACGTATTCCCTTGGGCATTATAGGAATATGGGGTCGGGGCCGAAACACCTCGGATCATAAATTTTACAGTAAAGTCACTTTAATTTCTATGTCAAAAAAACAAGAGCGCTCACGCATCAACAAATAACGGGTACATTTTGCTTTTGTGACTGGGCGTGCTGTGCCAAAACATAAAAATTAGTGGATAATCGAGTCGATATTGGTTTCTGGATGAGAGAACACAGTCACCATGAAAGTCACTATGTGCTGTTTGGTATATTGTATTGTATTGTATTTGTATTTAATGAAAAAACAACAACAAGGAATTGGTTGTTGTGATGAATGCAAGAAGCAGTAGTCACAAGAAATTAGATCAACTAAGAAACAAATCAAATTTTTTTAAAAACGGTTTACACAAACTAATACAAAGCATATTGGTGCGACAGGGTTCAGCTGAATCGAAGAGGAATCAACGGCACAAAAAAGAGTAAAAGTTTAATCTCACGCTCAGGAACTGCCGGCGATAAGGAGCGAGTCACGCGGTTGACTATTCCAGCCTTTTATAGCCTGCAGAAAAAACGATTTCAGATAAACATTTCTCCTTGCAAATGGGATGTTAAAACTTTTACCATTGTCGGCACGCCTCTGGGCAGCTTTCATTGAATAGCAGGAAGGCATGGGAAAGCCAACTTTCCCAAATACAATATCACGAAACAAATTAAGGCAATGAGCGCGACGCCTGCTAGCAAGAGATGAAAGATCAAGATTGGAGAGAAGAGCAGAAGTATATTGGAAGTATATTGGAAGTAATTGGAAGTATATTGGAAGTATAGGAATATATTGGTATATTTGGTATATTGGTATATTGGAAGATCAATGGATGGTGATAATGATATCCGTTTGAAGGTACTTTGTGAGGGAAAGTGAGTAATGGATGATTAATGCGATATCCGTTTGCAGGTACTTTGGAAGGGAAAGTGATTGGGCGTAGAAGGCCAATCGAAACTCAGGTGGGATTGAAATCAGTTTCATAACATTGGCCTTGTCGGGGATTAATTTCAACTCGGTATCGATCTGACCTCACCGCCCAAATTCCCCTGGATAAACCTACACCAGATTCGGTGTACATTTGACTCTATATTTCTGAAGAAATAGGGATTAAAACTGGGGATATCTTATACCAATGCTGTCATGGCCATTGACAAAAAATTCAATCTTGAACGATGCGATCCACTACCACTACCATTTAATTAATGGTCAACAAAAGTAGCGTTGATATAAATCAGATATCTTATACCAATGCTGTCATGGCCATTGACAAAAAATTCAATCTTGAACGATGCGAAACACTACCACTACCTTTAATTAATGGTCAACAAAAAGTAGCGGTGATATAAATCAGATATCTTGGAAATGTAGACTCAGTACTATTCCCGATAAATGTTATTCAACTTGTCGTTACCCCATTGGCTGATCGGTTGTCACGTGATTGGACAAAGGAAAGTAATGCCTCCCAAGGCCAACAAAATCAAAACTCAAACCTAGCAGGCGTGTTTGGTAAGAGAGGTGTGAGACCTCCAACCAAGCAAAAAGTCACCACCTCACGCCTGCTTATCACCTGCCTTAAAAAAGTGCGGTGCCCTCGCTACTTTACACCTACCTTCCCAACCGAATCATTCAAAACCACCCAACCGAGATTTGAAAGTCGATGTGCTAGCGCGAAATCATTTTCAATCGCCGAGGCGGCGATTTTGGCGGCCACTTCAACTCCAGCAGCCATTCTGGTGGAAACGAACAGAAAAATGAAAAGCTTTGCAAAACTTTGTGCCAATAAATAATTATCAAGCTGCGCTAGATAATTGAAAAGTGTGATCGTACTTTGCATCAGATACCTATTGTTTCATCGAGTAAGTGTTGATAACATGTCTTTTGCAATCCAAATCAATAGTTATTGATCAAAACTATTTCCATCCAAAAACTACTATCCAAAAAATATCTACTTTCTCTCTCCTACTGTCTCTACTATCAATCTACAATATAATATACTGTCTGATATAATATATGCTATCTAATATACGAGTACTACTACTATACTAACTAATTGATTATTATACACAACTATTCTGATATACTCTCTGCTATTACTATCGAATGTACCTACTATTTCTGTCCAAAAATCCAAGCTTTTTATTTGTTGGGGAGGGGGCAAGTTTGTCCAAATCCGTGGGGTGTTGTCAGCTACAAAGTTTATCACATGTCCTTTGCATTCCAAACGAAATAGTAGTTTTGCCAGGTTTCGTATTTGGGTGAAGGGGATTTGTAGAGGGAACCATCAGGATTGATCATATCACTTTTCTAATCTAAATCAGTGCCTTTGCTAGGCTTTGAATTTGCGGGGGGGGGGGGGGGTTGTCGAAATCTGAGGGTAAGTGTCAACAGCAAAATGTGTTTCGTTATTGGGAATTCGCAAAATAAATCTATTTTGCAAACAAATCAGTGATTTTGCCACGCTTTAGATTTGGAGGAAGTGTTCTGGGAGGCGGTATCACCAACAAAATGTTTTACATACTTTATGGGCAATTAACGTATTCCCATATGGGCATTATAGGAATATGGGGTCGGGGCCGAAACACCTCGGATCATAAATTTTACAGTAAAGTCACTTTAATTTCTATGTCAAAAAAACAAGAGCGCTCACGCATCAACAAATAACGGGTACATTTTGCTTTTGTGACTGGGCGTGCTGTGCCAAAACATAAAAATTAGTGGATAATCGAGTCGATATTGGTTTCTGGATGAGAGAACACAGTCACCATGAAAGTCACTATGTGCTGTTTGGTATATTGTATTGTATTGTATTTGTATTTAATGAAAAAAACAACAAAAAGGAATTGGTTGTTGTGATGAATGCAAGAAGCAGTAGTCACAAGAAATTAGATCAACTAAGAAACAAATCAAATTTTTTTAAAAACGGTTTACACAAACTAATACAAAGCATATTGGTGCGACAGGGTTCAGCTGAATCGAAGAGGAATCAACGGCACAAAAAAGAGTAAAATTTAATCTCACGCTCAGGAACTGCCGGCGATAAGGAGCGAGTCACGCGGTTATTCAGATAAACATTTCTCCTTGCAAATGGGATGTTAAAGCTTTTACCATTGTCGGCACGCCTCTGGGCAGCTTTCATTGAATAGCAGGAAGGCATGGGAAAGCCAACTTTCCCAAATACAATATCACGAAACAAATTAAGGCAATGAGCGCGACGCCTGCTAGCAAGAGATGAAAGATCAAGATTGGAGAGAAGAGCAGAAGTATATTGGAAGTATATTGGAAGTATATTGGAAGTATATTGGAAGTATATTGGAAGTATATTGGTATATTTGGTATATTGGTATATTGGAAGATCAATGGATGGTGATAATGATATCCGTTTGAAGGTACTTTGTGAGGGAAAGTGAGTAATGGATGATTAATGCGATATCCGTTTGCAGGTACTTTGGAAGGGAAAGTGATTGGGCGTAGAAGGCCAATCGAAACTCAGGTGGGATTGAAATCAGTTTCATAACATTGGCCTTGTCGGGGATTAATTTCAACTCGGTATCGATCTGACCTCACCGCCCAAATTCCCCTGGATAAACCTACACCAGATTCGGTGTACATTTGACTCTATATTTCTGAAGAAATAGGGATTAAAACTGGGGATATCTTATACCAATGCTGTCATGGCCATTGACAAAAAATTCAATCTTGAACGATGCGATCCACTACCACTACCATTTAATTAATGGTCAACAAAAAGTAGCGTTGATATAAATCAGATATCTTATACCAATGCTGTCATGGCCATTGACAAAAAATTCAATCTTGAACGATGCGAAACACTACCACTACCATTTAATTAATGGTCAACAAAAAGTAGCGGTGATATAAATCAGATATCTTATACCAATGCTGTCATGGCCATTGACAAAAAATTTCAATCTTGAACGATGCGAAACACTACCACTACCATTTAATTAATGGTCAACAAAAAGTAGCGTTGATATAAATCAGATATCTTATACCAATGCTGTCATGGCCATTGACAAAAAATTCAATCTTGAACGATGCGAAACACTACCACTACCATTTAATTAATGGTCAACAAAAAGTAGCGTTGATATAAATCAGATATCTTATACCAATGCTGTCATGGCCATTGACAAAAAATTCAATCTTGAACGATGCGAAACACTACCACTACCTTTAATTAATGGTCAACAAAAAGTAGCGTTGATATAAATCAGATATCTTATACCAATGCTGTCATGGCCATTGACAAAAAAATCAATCTTGAACGATGCGAAACACTACCACTACCATTTAATTAATGGTCAACAAAAAGTAGCGTTGATATAAATCAGATATCTTATACCAATGCTGTCATGGCCATTGACAAAAAATTCAATCTTGAACGATGCGAAACACTACCACTACCATTTAATTAATGGTCAACAAAAAGTAGCGTTGATATAAATCAGATATCTTATACCAATGCTGTCATGGCCATTGACAAAAAATTCAATCTTGAACGATGCGAAACACTACCACTACCATTTAATTAATGGTCAAAAAAAGTAGCGTTGATATAAATCAGATATCTTATACCAATGCTGTCATGGCCATTGACAAAAAATTCAATCTTGAACGATGCGAAACACTATCACTACCATTTAATTAATGGTCAACAAAAAGTAGCGTTGATATAAATCAGATATCTTATACCAATGCTGTCATGGCCATTGACAAAAAATTCAATCTTGAACGATGCGAAACACTACCACTACCATTTAATTAATGGTCAACAAAAAGTAGCGTTGATATAAATCAGATATCTTATACCAATGCTGTCATGGCCATTGACAAAAAATTCAATCTTTAACGATGCGAAACACTACCACTACCATTTAATTAATGGTCAACAAAAAGTAGCGTTGATATAAATCAGATATCTTATACCAATGCTGTCATGGCCATTGACAAAAAATTCAATCTTGAACGATGCGAAACACTACCACTACCATTTAATTAATGGTCAACAAAAAGTAGCGTTGATATAAATCAGATATCTTATACCAATGCTGTCATGGCCATTGACAAAAAATTCAATCTTGAACGATGCGAAACACTACCACTACCATTTAATTAATGGTCAACAAAAGTAGCGTTGATATAAATCAGATATCTTATACCAATGCTGTCATGGCCATTGACAAAAAATTCAATCTTGAACGATGCGAAACACTACCACTACCATTTAATTAATGGTCAACAAAAAGTAGCGTTGATATAAATCAGATATCTTATACCAATGCTGTCATGGCCATTGACAAAAAAATCAATCTTGAACGATGCGAAACACTACCACTACCATTTAATTAATGGTCAACAAAAAGTAGCGTTGATATAAATCAGATATCTTATACCAATGCTGTCATGGCCATTGACAAAAAATTCAATCTTGAACGATGCGAAACACTACCACTACCATTTAATTAATGGTCAACAAAAAGTAGCGTTGATATAAATCAGATATCTTATACCAATGCTGTCATGGCCATTGACAAAAAATTCAATCTTGAACGATGCGAAACACTACCACTACCATTTAATTAATGGTCAACAAAAAGTAGCGTTGATATAAATCAGATATCTTATACCAATGCTGTCATGGCCATTGACAAAAAATTCAATCTTGAACGATGCGAAACACTATCACTACCATTTAATTAATGGTCAACAAAAAGTAGCGTTGATATAAATCAGATATCTTATACCAATGCTGTCATGGCCATTGACAAAAATTCAATCTTGAACGATGCGAAACACTACCACTACCATTTAATTAATGGTCAACAAAAAGTAGCGTTGATATAAATCAGATATCTTATACCAATGCTGTCATGGCCATTGACAAAAAATTCAATCTTTAACGATGCGAAACACTACCACTACCATTTAATTAATGGTCAACAAAAAGTAGCGTTGATATAAATCAGATATCTTATACCAATGCTGTCATGGCCATTGACAAAAAATTCAATCTTGAACGATGCGAAACACTACCACTACCATTTAATTAATGGTCAACAAAAAGTAGCGTTGATATAAATCAGATATCTTATACCAATGCTGTCATGGCCATTGACAAAAAATTCAATCTTGAACGATGCGAAACACTACCACTACCATTTAATTAATGGTCAACAAAAAGTAGCGGAGATATAAATTAGATCCCACGTGAATTCAACCGATCTTTGCCTCCGATTTCAATTATCCTTGCCCGACAGATACTTTGCATAAATGAAAGCCTATCTCATACTCAGCCCACGCGAATATCTGGTGGACACTTAGTCATCGAATAGAAGCGATTTTAGTCCAATACATGGCGATTGCAAACTCTGCAGGAGACCTTGCGTCAAATTATAACCATATTGTGAGCAGCGGTTGAGGTAATCATACAAAAAAGTGGCGGAGACTTTGCATATTGTGGAATCCATGACCAGCGGAAGACAACTTTACAGAAACTCGTTTTGTCATGGCTGCGGACAAGAGGAGCTTCGAGTAGATAAGTCTTTGCCAACTCGCAAAAAAATAAACAGAATTCCTCATCGCCACTTACCCCCAGCTTCAATTCAGTATTGTTAATTCAGCAGATAGACACGCATCCCTCAATGCAACAATGATAGAAAAGGAGTTGATTTGTGTTGTGCAAAAAAACGAAATTTTCTCAACGCACAAATCTATCTACTGAATTGACTGAAAAGTCAAAGCTGAGTGCGGGTTGAGATGAGGAATATGTCCAACGAAATCTGCTGAACCGTCCTTATCGATGTGGTTCAGCGGTGGATTCCTTTGACCCTCTCCGATTTGGGAAGGCCCAATTCGAAGAAATGAAATGTTGGTTGCACGTCGAAATGGGCAAAAATTGATTCTTCAGGTGCCTTTGGGCTGATCACAACGTTGATGCCGAGGAAAAACGATGGTGAAGTGCCAAACCATGGCGAATTTATGTATTTATGATTTCATGAATGCGTGTATTCGTGATGTTATGAATTCATGAATTTTTGAATTTAAGAATTGTGAATTATGAATAATTATGAATTGTGAATTTACGAATTGACGAATTTATGTTTATTTTTATGCATTTATGATTCTGTGTAGATTTTGATCCACTATCATAAACAAGGGAAGTATTTTGGAATTGAAATTAACGTCTTTTCGTCGCAGGGACAAAGAGTAACAAAACATAACGAGACATAAATGTCTCGTGTTTGTGAAAAAATATCATGCGAGTGAAATCAGAGAGGGCCGCTATTAGCTTCAAAATACAGGTGTGGC
>JASGXE010009980.1:0-14428 GCA_030068105.1 Sinentomon sp. SZTP_YWyxl
CTCTGTTACGGCCATTTTGACTGCACCCTCCTTGGGTTTCTATGCACCGTACCGATGTTTGACTTATCCGATCCGTTCACCTCGCTGGCCGAAAAGATGCATGCTGCCTCGGTGAGAGAACATGACAACTTAATTGTTGTTGTGGTAATTGCCGAGGCAAAAAATGATGCATGCCTGACCGGGGTTTACCACGTCCAATGGCTTTTACTGCCTGTAGCCCCCAACATAGTTATCAGCAAACAATTAAGCTCCACTATCCAAATAATGCAGGCCATCATTCGAAAGGGCAGAAGCCTGAATCACATGCGAGTTCAGAAAATTTACATTCAACATGGTTGCACAAAAACCTGACTGACAAATTATCACTGGCATGGTGCAATAACGATGCCACACACACTTCACAGAAACGAAAAAAGGGAAACAGTATCGATTACCTCATCAGGTACATGTTGGTAGGTACACAAGTGTGCAGATTTGATTTGCGGTTTCCTTTCCTTATTTTGCTTATAGCTAACCAAACGTGACATAACCCACCTCCTTTACCACCTGTCGTCAGGCAAGGTACCAATCTGCTTCTTGGTGTCTGCCTATTGCCAAGGCCAACCCAGCTTGCTGTCCGTCTATCAAAGAAAAAATACCGTTGGCAAAATTGGATGTCCCTACGTGCAGAGAGGGGTTTGTAGTTCACTACAACAGTGAGCAATAGATATTCATGAGACTTAAATGTCATCTTTTTATCTTGGGCAGGCCTGCTTCTTCTTTTGTTGGTAGCAGCTGCAGAAATCTGAAAGTAGACCAATCCAATCTTTTGCCTTCAGGAACCTGTGCATTTTGTCACTTGAAACAGGATGGGTGAAATTGTGATAAGTGTCCCGACAATTTTGTCTGTATTTCAAGCCAAGGTAAGATTTTCTGTTCTTTCCTAATGCACAATAGATGCTTTTTGTTGTCCATCTTGGGACATGCAGAACTTCATTTTTATTCTTTCTTGTTGTGGAGTATAGATTCCATTGTACCTACCTGACATTTCAGGTAGGTACCAACAGGTACCTAGTTCAAAATGATACAGGTAGTCCTGTACAATGATATCATCATTGTACCTACCTGACTACAAGCAAAAGCATTTTAGGGCAAATATTTGGAAGGGAAAGTACCCATTAATTTAAATCAAGCTTGGCACGCCTATGCTTTTTTGTTTTAATTGGTATCCTCTGGTATGTAGGTGCCTGCTTTCGTCTTTATACTCGTAACCTCTGGGAAGATTAATTTGTAACACCTTGCCTGTGAGAATTTCTTTTTTTCTACATGTTTTGTTTGATAATGTTTTAATAGGATGTCAGAAGTAAGAACCAACCTTGCAACAATTCGAAAATCTGAAATCAAAACCAGACATGGACCTGACTGTTTAAATATCCAAATAGGTCCAAAATCAGGAGGATAGGTTGCAGTGTAGCAGCAAAATAGTAGGTAGGTACCTAGGTATCATCACCAAGTGGGTAGGTAGCAGAGCACATGTTTCTGACATGCAATATTGTTACTGGGCAAAAAGTGTGATCCACAAAGATTGAATCATTTCATGATTGGGTAAGAAAAGAAAACGTGATATTTTACCTAATTAAAGAATGGGTTGTATGCAAAGGAATTAAAGAATGGTTTATAAGCAATATGCAATTCCAACACAAACTCATTAAGTCTGCCAACTTATCTTACAAAAATAGTAATTGACAAGTAGCCTAATGTGAGTAAATGACCCATGAGTTTTGATATTTTAATAAAATTTGAGTGATGATACAAATGCCAGGGCAAGCAACAACATATTCTTTTGCATTGGGTTTCATTGACGTGGGACCACATTCAATAATAATAATTGCAGGTAGACTGAAGTAGATTCAAAATACAATGATTTTGAGAACAACCATCGTCAAAAACAACAAATGAATTCAGCCTCCAGTGTCATGTTGTCATTGTTGAAGTACTTGGTCAGGAAAGCAGCCTTTATGGTTGAGAAACCAATGAAACCATTTGAAAACAAAACAGTGGCAAAATGTTATTTGTTTGGTTAAGATTAGGTAACCTAGGTGTCATCAAAAAAAAATTATCCCTGCAAACTACCTCCATCCTTGCGACAAATGGATGAAAGAGGAAAGGTTTTTTTCAATAATGTGTTAGTGTTCCATAAAAAAAAAAAAATTACGGATGAGGAGTTTTTGGGATTGGATTTCCCTCAAAGACAACGGGATTGTGTTCCATGTTTTTTATTTCAAAGTATCGGAGAGAAAATTTACCACACCGTGAAAAAATCTATTCAGAAGAATTTCATTAGAACTGGATATAGGTAGTAGAAGCTCTAACTTTAGGCCTCATTTTACAACACCTTGTATGTTGGAAGATATTTCTCTTTATTGAGAGAGTTAAATCACGAGAAGAAGCTTCACGTGTGTTTGTAATCTGAGAGGCTTAGTGATGTTGTACGTATGGGTATACCCCTCTTCAAAATGTTGGGATAGAAAACTCTTGTTGAAAAATCAAACTGTTCAAACTGAGAAGGAATGTTTTGTTCATTGGGGCTACAAATATTTTGAGAAGGTAGGTACCTAAGTAGCCTACCTACATACATGGATACCCTCCCACAAGATGAAAACTGCCAAAATGCTTCGACATTACAAGCTTTGAGATGCCAAATGGCTGTAAAAACTTTTATTATTCTTTTGTTATTTACCTATGTTGTCTTCAGGTTGGAATGGCTGTCCAGATGGTTGCCAGTATGCATGCAGCTGACAAACTTAGAGCTGTCCAGTACTGGAACTGTTTATCTGAGAAGCTGCAGGAAATAATAAACGAGTCTGCTCCAGAGATAAGCATGGTCTCATTAGATATGGATGCCCACCACAAGGTAGGTTTATGATGATGTTGCCCAGCTGCTTAATTGTGTTACCTTTTTGGATAGCAACGCATTAAAATGTGAAGAATTTTTCATCAGCTCAGTTGGCTTTATTTACACATTCTACAGGCAAATTGTTAATTTACAGCCCAGTGTATGTGCAAAGACCTGCCCTTAATGCAATAGCCTACCGAAAAATGCCATGCATTTTTGCAATAATGATCAGTAAGCGAGACAGGTCCATCAGAAAACAATAAAAGAATTTGACACCTGTCAGTGACTTTTTTCCATCGCATTCCGTGGGGTGATCCAGTGTGGATTGTACGTTATTATTATTATGTAGGTATTTCAAGTGAATTTAGTCTCGGGTTTCCCCGGTTTACACCCACCGCACGGGCCGAAACCAAGTAACGGTGAGGGTTTGCACTGCGGCGCTCAGATTCACACTTCCACCGGGTAATGCAGCGTATGAAGCTGAGGAAGGTGATTAAGAAGTGCAAAGCTTCGCGCCGTGCACCACTCCAGCAACCAGCTCAACCAACGGCGGTAAAGTTGAGCACGCCTCACAGATGAGATGGACACTGGAATGGCAAAGATTTTGGTTGGGTTACAGCGGACCTTCATGACAGTGAGGGACCACATATGGCTATAAGACCAGCAGGCGGGAGCAGGCTATAGTGGGCCACACCAAAGGGTGCAGCAACACGTCCAAACAAGCCCCGACTACCAGGCATCACAGCACGTACGTGGACATGAAACGAGAAGATATTTTAGGAAAGGAACAGAGAGTTTAGAACAGCGAGAAAGTGAGACAAGATGCCACAAACCAGGCAAGCGGTAGTGGGCCCTGCCAGAGGGCAGCGCAACACGTCCCATCAAGCCCAGCCACGTCGCACCAGGTCTCCAGTGTATGAAAAGGAGAGATTTAGGAGAGGAAAATAGATTTCTAGGACAGAGATGGCAAGAAAACAAAGTGAAGGTCAAGATCGCAACCCGTAGAGGAAGAGTGTGAGCTGACCGTCCTTAGGCGCCCCCGGCATCATGCGGGTACTTCAAGCATAGACACCAGGGCCAGGCGCCGTTATTATTATTATTATTATTATTATTATTATATTATTATTATTATTATTTATTATTATTATTATTATTATTATTATTATTATTATTATTATTATTATTATTCGTTTTAATTTGCATGGACTTCTCCTGCGCAAGTTACAAGTATGTTAATCCGAGGTTGCAGAGTAAATTTTTTCCAATTGAAGAAAATGGCAAAAATTTACTTCCCAACCTCGGATTAGCGTTAATCCACACTCATGGATCACCCCATGGATTGCATTTCAATTACAAATGTGCCAACAACATTTTTCACAGATAATCAATCATTTTTATTTTTGTTTTTTATGTTTACAAATTGCAACAAACCATTCCCATTCATTATAATCAAACACATGAAAAAAAAATTGATCAGCAAGGTGTCCAAATCGAACCCAAAAGAATATGTGCATTGCAACTTACCCCACAGCAAGATAGATCAGATACGATCCAGGGGAAGAAGAAATTTGACATGGTCATGGTATGATCGGAAAATCCAGTGTAGACAACAGATGCCATTTGGGGAAATGGCCAAACATGACAACCATAAAGAAAGAAAATAATGGTTGTACGTAAATATCAATTCAATTTAGACTTGCTTTGGTATCAGCAGTGTCTTTTCATGGGAGACTGCACACGCACACATTTGGCTTACCTAGGTAAATCAAGGGCACTTTACAGTTTTTTTTTATATTTTTTTTATTTATTTTTTTATATTTTGAATTAGTTGGAAGTCCACTTCCACCCCTTCGCCTCATTTTCGACCAGAGCAAATGCTTGTCAGCAAAGAAACTTCGATCAGAGCACATGCTTATCGGCAAAGAATGCAAACGAAAGGGACATAAATAATTGCCTGCAAAATGTTGAAGATATGCACTCTGCACGATAAAATTAACCGGAAGTTTGCGAAGGGCATTGTAATAGACAGTCTGGTGGTGCTGGTAAAATAAAACACAGTACAATAAAACAAGTTTTTTTTTTCAAGGAAGACAACAATTTTTTTTGTGTTTTGTCCTTGTTTTATTGCACAGAAGGTCAATGAAATTGCAATTCATCGATTGAAACAGTCACCACAGTCTCACAGTTAATGATGCACCATTTGGGCCTTTATCGTATATCAGTAGGGCTGGTGCAAGAGATATGAGCGCTGATTGGATGCTTATCATTTTTTATGCAAGAGTTGGGCTTATTTTTTATGCATCGCAGAGTTGTTTCAGCTAAGGGACCTCCAAGAATCTGTCTTGCCATTTTGGCAAACAATATTAGCACCTCTTGCCATTGCAAATTCCCCTTGCTCTCACCTGAACAACACAAACGAGGCTTCATACACATTTCACTGTCTTTGCAGAAGGTGTGACAGGCAAATCTGTCGCACATCACCATACGAGTGCAATGATAAGGTAGGGCCCCTGCCAAATGTTGCTCACATTAATTTTGTAAAATATGTTTTAAGCACTTGTCCAGGTATGGACATTTAACCAATTTTTTGTCTTGTGACCAAGGCTTCATTTTGTGATTAGATTTTGTCCATGCTCATCTTTCACAGGATGGTTATTTTGGCTTTGAAACATGCCGTGCGATCTCCATGGACAGTGCAACAACGGCCATGCAAAGTGAAACACGACTCACCGCTGCAATAAGAACGGCAGCCTATGCAACATTGGAACCTGTGAGGATGCCTGTTTCATCAACTGGTCTTTTTGGCCTGCCACAAGTTTCCTCGGATTTGGTACTGGCAAATTCGCATTTCCCCAACCCTCTTGGTAAGTTTTCCCTGTCTTCTTGGTTTCTCTTGCATTAGTCTTAATAAGACAGTTTTGATCTTTATTAGGCATATTGGATTATTGGTATAGTTGTCTGAATTTGAATTGGACACCACCTACCAGAAACGCTCCATTGACATGGGTGTGATGATAGTGTACCTACTCGTATTTCATCCACCTGCGTATTGTTTTCATCTTTACAACCTGATGGGGTGTAAGAGTTATCATGAAGAAACAAATAATCATTGTGATCATTGAGTGTTGCAGCTTTGTTTCTGGTGTTTTGTTGTCCGAATCTCTTCTTCGGCAGCGATTTTTGACCAGATACCTTCTGGTGTATCACAGCTTTGGGCATGGCTTCCATCTCCACAGCTCATGTTTTGTCCCCGAAATAGGGGTCCTATCGACCTGAACACTTTTTATCGCGTCAGGTATGATATCAACCTTCGATGCGGGTGAAGAACATTTCACACTGCAATGCGACCTGGCCGGGAATCGAACCAGGCCATTTCACATCAGAGGAGAGTGCTGTTCGACCATGGCCATCTGGTTTCGGACAAAACAATCATCACAGGGATCCACCTTTGTGCCTAGCTGTGTGCCACTTCAACTTCCACCTTCTTCCGCGAGATGGTGCCACTGCGGCCGGACTCGGATCTTCTGACTCGGCAGGTGGCTGCAGCCTTCTCCATCTTCCCATCTTCTTGGACAGATGGCTGGCCTTCTTCCGGTTTCCTGTTGCCACGGAACGGTTGTAATCATTGGGTGTTCCGGATTTGTGTCGGGTGTTTTGTTGTCCGAATATCTCTTCGAGGACGATTTTTGACCTAGACACCTTCTGGCATGTCCAACTAAAACGATGCTAACCATTTAAATCAACAATGATTGAATGCTGTTAAGTGATGCTACAAAGGTCACTCTGAAAGTTTTGAGACTCTCAGAAACTGGAAATATATTTGATAGTTTTAGATTACGAATTTTCAAAGCAGTCCCCTCCAACATTTAAGCACTACTGCAATCGGATTTTCTACAAGTCAAAAGCCTTACGCCAGTCGCTTTTGTACAGGGTGTCAAAATAAGATCTGATGGCAACATAAGTCTCCTCTTCTGTTGAAAATTGACGATCTGGTGTATGTTTTTTTAGATTTACGAAAAGCCAGAAGTCGCACATAACCGAATCGGGTGAATTCGGTGGATGATCAATGACAGTTCGCATTGTTTGCCGCAAAAATCAACCGTTGCCTTTGCTTTATGCGACGATGCGTTGTCGTGGTGAAGCAGTAATGCCCTCACTTGAAGAGCATAGCGAGGATTTCTGGCTGGCATTTTGTTGTGTATCAATTAGCTGAAACTGTTGTTTGTTCTTCCATCTTAATTGCTTTAACCAAACCGGTAGTTCTGAAAAAATATGGAGGACATTACGTTTTTCATTACACGCTGTTTCTTCTGTGGCGTCGATGTTGGGTCATTTTTGTGGATCCACACCCGACTTTGCTGGCATGTTGAAACGTCCAACATTGGGATGTATGTTTCAACGCCAGTGACAATTCTTGAAATGATGCGATGGCCGCCCTCCTTCATCCTTGGCTATTCTCAGAGTTTGCTGGCTGCTTTGTTCTCGCTCAGCCTATTGGATCTGCGTTAACTTTTGGGGCACCATCAACAAACGTCTTTCTTCATGTGCAATTCCTGATGGAGGATTTTTGCCACTGCTGCAGATCCAATCCCCAATGATTCCCCATTCATTGCAAACGTGTATTTCAGATCATCCGTTACCGTACGTTTCACTGCAGCAACACTTTCCTCGGAAACAGCTGTTCTGGGACACCCTGTACATCCTTCATCAGAAAGAGAATCACGCCCTCTTCAAAGTTACGCAAACAACTGTAGATGGTTGCTCGAGAAGGCCTCTCTCAGCCGAAAGCAAACTCCAGTCTTTCTTTGCACTGATTAACATTTAAACCACAATTAAAGTCGCAGTAAAGCAATGTCCTAAATTGATCTGAAGCAAGCTCAATTTCAAAGCTACAAAATGGAATGAAGAAAATGTTTTCACTGTGACAGTACAAAAGACTGATTGCAAATTTTCTGTTCCAAGATCTTGAAAAACATCAAAGTTCGAAACCCCAACAAGACCCGGTTTTTCAGTAAACACACTTCCACACATCTCAAAACTTTCGGAGTGACCCTCGTATAAGCTATTAGCCAGACAAGGGCCATCAGGCCTGCATCTGAAGAAAACCATAATCTTTCAAGTAGGCCTATCTAAAGACTGTCATTCTAAAATACTTTGACCACAGTTCGGCCTGCAAGATAAAAGGTGTCAATGCAGATAGGTAACATGGTTCCAGACTTGTGTTAACTTTTCAGACAACCATTTCTAGCCCTTGAATAAAACGTTTATGACTCACATTGCCTGGAGCAGTTAGGCCAACCTTGACAGATCCCCCGGACTTTGCTTCATTTTTCTTGCAGGTGATCAAATCGCAACTGCTAACCGGTTGCACACTGTGTTATCCATGGATGTCAATGCCATCGGTAATGACAGCATCTTCCAGGAATGCTATACAATATCGGAACAGAGATTTCTTTCAGCAGAAGCAGACAGTGAAATTGGCAACATGAACAAAAGGCCAGGCGACGACTATATGACGCGGCAAGCTTTTTACATGGGGCAACATATTGGAAGACCCAATGTCTGTGGTGATCCTCACATTGATCAACCATTTACAAACTCTGAAACCAATGTTAACTTCTGTGATACACACTGTGCTGATAATCTCACTGCCGAAAACCTATTAGAGTGTGCAATTAACCATGCTTCACCACCGGAAGTGTGTTTTGCTGACCAGGTTAGAAGATACCAGCTTATTTCATCCCAAACGATGGAGTTGTTAAAAAGTCCTTTGTTGTGCAAAAAAGTTGTGCACTTTAGCCTATCTTTTTAAACTTGTGGCCTTCCTGTTGCATATCACGGGAATTTTCTCTATTTAGGCTAGATTGTTCACCGTAGGTGCTGACTTCTGAACAAGACCAGGGTTGCCACCCAGGTACCTGGAAACCCGGGAAAATTCAGGGAATTGGAGGAACTTTTGTTGCAGTTTTTAACATGTTTTCTTTTTTTCTGGATCATTATCTGAGCAACTTCGAAAAAATAGGTATAAATTGAAACAACCAACCAATCACAGATATGCTCATTTGATATTGTTAAGGTGTGCAATCAAAATCAGATGAAATTGTGTATTTACGTAATGTAAAAAGTATTATCACGAAATGCACTATGGTGGAATCGGGAATGGGTATTTAGGGGGTGGAGACCATCGCATTCATTGTGGGAAAATTTTTACCTTTTAAGACTGGTGTAGGGACCTGGAAAATCCAGGGAATTCTACTTTGGATTTTGAGTGGCAACCCTGAAGACAATGGAGATTCTTTGTGATGGTTTCTGCTTGCCTAGGTACTTGCAGATCCTGAAGCAGGAATACATTTTTGTGCTGCTGGGGACTCATATACCTACTATGCTAAATTATCTGTTTAATTACCTGCTCATGCATATTAAATTTCTGGAAGGTTTTCATCAAGATTCAAGATCATTCCTAGATCATTGTGAAAAGTAGGTGCTTGGACCTTGATACCTACTGAAAGTCTCGATCTCCAGAATGACCTCAAGTGAGATATCACACTCTTTTTCCATTGTTTTGCGCAATTTGAGAGAAGTCATGCTTAATGAACCTTCTTAACATTGAGAAAGTTTCCGCATTTGAAGTGCCTGATGACATTCTCATCATGTACCTAATTCTGAAAACTCGCTTGGTGTTGGGATCATTTTTCTTGAGTTGGTGCACTCGTATTCCCTGCTTTGCTCAGCCACCTAGCAATGTTTTTGTTTTGCCACTCAATTGCTTTGAATTCGTTTTCACAGCAACAGATTGATCTCAATAGCTGTGCCATCATGCCAATCAAAAAAGTCCGTAAAACGAGGCCAGGATCAGGCCGAGAGAGGTCAAAGAAGAAAGGAAGCATGCCAGCATTGAAGCAACGTGAGAAGCCTGTAGCCATCCGTGCAAAGAGTAAAGCATGTGCCATCGGTGATTCAAGCCTGGATGACGCAGAGCCTGCCATCAATTCAACTTTGGATGATGAACCACAATGTGAGTACCTTCCAGAGTTTCAATTGAACGCATCTTGTCCCGACTCCCGACACATCCACGACTTGTAAGATAATGCAACTTCTGAAGGAGGGTGCATAATGAATGATTTATCGTAATGCATTTGACATAAATTTTCCTACAGAACTGACAAGTAAAATTAGGTCTAACGATATAATCTTGTTGGTTGGTCGAAACTTTGCTTTCTGCTGCAGATATTTTCTGAATGTGATATTCTTTTTCCGTTATGGTTTTGATTTTGGTTTTAGTTCGTTTTTCTGACATAGATGTTGTTAAGGCATGGACAAATCCAGATGCCAGATCTCTGCGGATGCGGCCTATCCCATTTGGTGCAAATAAAATGATTGTGTTAATGAAGAGATTTTAATAATAATTCTGAACTTTATCATTAGCTTTCAAGGAAGTTGAGATTTGCAAGGCAGCATTACCGCTGGAAACAATGTTGCGGCATGACATATAGCCAGCAAAATGAGATCGAGAATTTTAATTTTGGTCACAGGGCACCAATGTGTGCTTCTAGAAGCAAGCAGGTGGGCCTACAAAGATTTGATGCGAACGTAATTATTCTGATTTTAGACATGCTTCAGATATACAAAATTTGGGGGAACACAGATCAAATCAAATCAAATAACTTAATTTGCAAGGACGAGAGTCCAGGCGCAGATCAACATAAAACATCGATGGTGATATACCAACAGAACAAGAGCACAAAAAGTCATGTTAGTTCATCAGGCAAGATATGACATTTCGCTTGAAGGTGTCCACACTAATATCACTATCTGTCCCAAAAACCTCAGAACCCAGGGCGTTCCAATCAATCACGGTCCGGGCAGCAAAAGAATACTTCCCCACATTTTTGTGACAAGCAGCAGAATAGAGCTTAAAATCATGGTCTAGTCTACCAAAATGACTAGGTGGCAATAAAAACTCCTTTATGGGGGATCACCCGCCTACATTATTCAGCCCCAAGAATAAACCAGCCAACCTAGCAACCTTGCTACGAGAAGCCAGATGCATTCTGATGCTCGAAATGTAGGCTTGTAGCCTTGCGTTTGTGTTAACAATGCTTCCCCATTTTTTCTTGCAGTTCACAAAGTTGGTCTCTCCCCCAGGAAGCCATTTCCTTGCACTATCTGCAGTGCAACGTTCAACAAGAAGGGAAATCAACAGAGGCACATTGCGAAGCATTCGGGGGGAAAGCCGTGGGTGTGCAGCGATTGTGGAGCAAAGTTCACTGAAAATAAGTCACTGAAGATACACCAGAGGAAACATACCGGAGAACGACCTTTCAGGTTTGTTTGTATTCTATTGCTGTTGCATTTTGACCATGGATGCAATCACACACAAAAAGATGGCAACTTATGTTGGCATTGGTCTTTGGGCCTGTTTGATGTTGTAATTTTGGGATCAATGACTGGTCCCATTTGATGAGAATAAAATGATGTTTATGCAGGAATTTCAATCTGGTCTCTTCTGTTTTCAAGGAAGTTGAGATTTGCAAAGTGGCATTTTGGTAACAATTTTTTGGGATGAAGGCATTAGAAAAGAAGTCCAAGAATTGTTTTGGTGTGAATTGTTCAACAGGTAGGTAACCCTTATCCTTTATTGACTGGCGCTGATTAAAAACTTTACTTAACCAGGGACTTATCCATTGGGCCCATGAAATTTCGGTTTTATTTTATTTTATTTTTTTTTTTTTTTTGTAAATTTCCTCATGAAGATTCAAAATTTTGTTTTTGTGTCGAGATAAGTGTTAAATTTTGTTTCTGCTCATTTTTGTCCTGTAAAAGGCAAGAAAATTGATTATCGGGACGGGAGGATAACTGTGCTCTGCGGGTTTAGGTCCGATGCAAAGCCAGCAGGTCTTTTGCTTGACTGGCAGGCTCAACGCCAAAGAACTGTAGTGTTTATCTGGTTTGACAACTTTAACGGAATATACAAGAATACTGGTATGGTTGATAAAATTTTCCAGAAATTACAGCTTTGTTTCTGTCTGTCCCCCACACACTTCATCAGTTGCCACATGATGTTGATTAGGGTAGTTTTTGATGCTGGTTTTTCCATGGAATGGTGCTTATATACAAATGAGGGGTGGGAGAAGAAAAAAGCGTAGTGTCATGTATTTTTGCCCACAGCACATTGTCCTCAACATGGACACCCTGCTCATCGGGTGCATTGGTCACAAATTTTATTTTTCCTCTAGGCTGTTTTTTCTTATTTTATTTTAGCTGCTGCGACTGTGGTAAATCATTCACACAGTCTGCAACTCTCAAAAGCCACATGGAACTGCACCTGGAGGTCCGTTTGCACAAATGCGACAGATGTGGCATGACCTTCAGACAGAAGGCACAGCTGAGATTGCACAGAAATCGACACGAGGAAGGAAAACAATTCAGTTGTTCCTTGTGTGATCGTGAATTTCACACAAAATGTAAGTCAGTTCACTGGTGCATAGTCACCCCACACATCTTGAAATGATCTTGATGCCATTTAGGCTATTTTACTCATCTGGCAATTCATTGCTCACAAAAGTCGCCACATAACACGGTAAACTGGGTGTCCCACAATTAATGGCTTGCGGTCATGGGATGGTGATGGATGGTTCCATATTTTCTTGTTGGTGTCCAGATGCCACTGTTGTGGTTCAGTATGGCACAATCTGTGACTATTCCATTGTCAGTGGATTAATCGTGGGTCCACCACACTTTTTGCCCTAGTTCTTCACCTGACAACATCCTAAATCAGGTTCGGTGGCTGACAGGCGTGAGACAAGTCACTCTGGGTCTTCAGCAAATGTCAAGCCACCGAGGGCGTGTCTTTCACCACAATGTCGAGAAGTAAACATTGGGGAGGTCAAAGCTTCCAACTTCTGGGCACATGCCGTCAAAGTTTAAAGCAATGATGAAACAAAGGTGTCGTTTGCAGTGTGTTTTCATCGCTGCTCTGTTTAAAAACCTGCTCTGTTGAAACCACTTTTACCATCGCCTTCGGTATATCCTATTTCTGACAAGTTTCATTGCCGGGTAGCGCTGTCAAACGTCCACTCATCTGTTTCAGCATACTGATACTGAGAATGTGGATTTTAGGCCTGCCTAGGGAGCATGCCTTCTGCAATAATCTCGCATTTTTTAAAACTGCCTGAACCTGAACCTGTCAATCTGACTGTTTTGTGCTGGTTCCAATTTTTAGATGCCATCTTCCTGGAGCAACCTTCATTGGTCATTGCTGTTTGGCAGTTTTTCTGGCTCCAGGTTTTTATTTTCAATCTTTTCTGAGTACAGAATGTACAACATTGCTGTTCAAGTGTGGAAAAAATGAAGACCGGAATATTGGGTGGCAAGAAGCAAGATTGCATTTTCCCTCTGTAGCAGAGTCACTGAAGCAATTTCAGTGTGATTGTACTGTTTATTTGTGTACAAAGCATCACAAAACAAGATCAGGAGGTTCAGAAGACATTTTAAAATGGACCTGACGGTTGCAAACTTGGGAGCTGTCACTCAAATCCAGAACAAAATTGGATAAGTAATTGCTGCAAACTTGGCTCAGTCTTCTGTCATTGCCTGTTATCCTAGAATCATGTGCACGTGTCACTCAAATCCAGAACAAAATTGGAAAAGAAATTTATGCAAACTTGGCTCAGTTGCCCAGTTGTCTGCCATTGCCTGTTATCCTAGAATCTATGTGCACGTGTTGTACTTTACATTGAATATTTTAGTGATTTTTCTGTAAAAGGACACTGTGGGCCCAAAGCTATTCGACTTACTGAATGAATGAATGAAAGGAATCTGTGTGCCCAAAGCTGGTTCTGCCAGAGATTTTTTATAACTAGATGAACCATTTGCCATTATGGGCAGTGTCCAAATTGAATTTGAAGTTGGTTCCTTCACCAGGGCCGGCCCGACCGTACGGTCAAAACGGCATTTGCCCAGGGCACCAAATTGTCCAAGGGTGCCATATCTGCGAAAAAAAAAATACTTGTTTTGTGAATGTGATGAATGGACTCTGCACCATGTGCTCAGCCACCTGCATATTTTTCGGCCAACGACATAAGAAACGGGGCCCTTTTTTATCTGTGGTCATATTCTTTCCTCGACATTCCATTCTGAATCGTGGCAGAATAAAAGCAAACCTGTCCACCCCAATGTATAACAAAGCAATGGCACATAAATCTCAGAGTGACAGAGCTCTCATTCTTTGACATTTTACGTGAAGCCTTATGATTGCATCTTCAGACTGCATTCATCTTGTGTTCAAAAACAGGACTCTGACACTTGCCTATTGGGATACTCGGCCCAATAAATTTGGCATCTGCACTGAACAATCTGCGTTGCCAGCAGCTCACACTTTGTGGCTTGCACCGGTTCCCATCAGAACACCGAAGCTAAGCAACGTTGGGCCTGGATAGTGCTTGGATGGGAGACCACCCTTGTTCCCCAGGTTGTGCTGCTGGAAGGGGGCTTAGTGGCCAAGTCCCTCGTCTCCTTCGGATGAGACGTTAAGCAGGAGGTCCGTTCACTTGG
>JASGXE010009981.1:0-15937 GCA_030068105.1 Sinentomon sp. SZTP_YWyxl
GTCAACCCAGAATTTGCAAATGGAGTGTTCTGTTTGATGTGTTAAATTATCATGGTTCATGTGATTTGTCCCAATTTTGATTAGCCAAAGATTGGTTTTTCTGGAGCAATGTGATTGGATGTTGAGCTTAGAAAGGCGTCAACCCAGAATTTGCAAATGGAGTGTTCTGTTTGATGTGTTAAATTATCATGGTTCATGTGATTTGTCCCAATTTTGATTAGCCAAAGATTGGTTTTCTGGAGCAATGTGATTGGTGGAGCTTAGAAAGGCGTCAACCCAGAATTTGCAAATGGAGTGTTCTGTTTGATGTGTTAAATTATCATGGTTCATGTGATTTGTCCCAATTTTGATTGGCCAAAGATTGGTTTTCTGGAGCAATGTGATTGGTGTTGAGCTTAGAAAGGCGTCAACCCAGAATTTGCAAATGGAGTGTTCTGTTTGATGTGTTAAATTATCATGGTTCATTGATTTGTCCCAATTTGATTAGCCAAAGATTGGTTTTCTGGAGCAATGTGATTGGATGTTGAGCTTAGAAAGGCGTCAACCCGAATTTGCAAATGGAGTGTTCTGTTTGATGTGTTAAATTATCATGGTTCATGTGATTTGTCCCAATTTTGATTAGCCAAAGATTGGTTTTCTGGAGCAATGTGATTGGATGTTGAGCTTAGAAAGGCGTCAACCCAGAATTTGCAAATGGAGTGTTCTGTTTGATGTGTTAAATTATCATGGTTCATGTGATTTGTCCCAATTTTGATTAGCCAAAGATTGGTTTTCTGGAGCAATGTGATTGGCTGTTGAGCTTAGAAAGGCGTCAACCCAGAATTTGCAAATGGAGTGTTCTGTTTGATGTGTGAAATTATCATGGTTCATGTGATTTGTCCCAATTTTGATTAGCCAAAGATTGGTTTTCTGGAGCAATGTGATTGGTGTTGAGCTTAGAAAGGCGTCAACCCAGAATTTGCAATGGAGTGTTCTGTTTGATGTGTTAAATTATCATGGTTCATGTGATTTGTCCCAATTTTGATTGGCCAAAGATTGGTTTTTGGAGCAATGTGATTGGCTGTTGAGCTTAGAAAGGCGTCAACCCAGAATTTGCAAATGGAGTGTTCTGTTTGATGTGTTAAATTTATGGTTCATGTGATTTGTCCCAATTTTGATTGGCCAAAGATTGGTTTTCTGGAGCAATGTGATTGGATGTTGAGCTTAGAAAGGCGTCAACCCAGAATTTGCAAATGGAGTGTTCTGTTTGATGTGTTAAATTATCATGGTTCATGTGATTTGTCCCAATTTGATTGGCCAAAGATTGGTTTTCTGGAGCAATGTGATTGGCTGTTGAGCTTAGAAAGGCGTCAACCCAGAATTTGCAAATGGAGTGTTCTGTTTGATGTGTTAAATTATCATGGTTCATGTGATTTGTCCCAATTTTGATTGGCCAAAGATTGGTTTTCTGGAGCAATGTGATTGGATGTTGAGCTTAGAAAGGCGTCAACCCAGAATTTGCAAATGGAGTGTTCTGTTTGATGTGTTAAATTATCATGGTTCATGTGATTTGTCCCAATTTTGATTGGCCAAAGATTGGTTTTCTGGAGCAATGTGATTGGCTGTTGAGCTTAGAAAGGCGTCAACCCAGAATTTGCAAATGGAGTGTTCTGTTTGATGTGTTAAATTATCATGGTTTGTGATTTGTCCCAATTTTGATTGGCCAAAGATTGGTTTTCTGGAGCAATGTGATTGGTGTTGAGCTTAGAAAGGCGTCAACCCAGAATTTGCAAATGGGTGTTCTGTTTGATGTGTTAAATTATCATGGTTCATGTGATTTGTCCCAATTTTGATTGGCCAAAGATTGGTTTTCTGGAGCAATGTGATTGGCTGTTGAGCTTAGAAAGGCGTCAACCCAGAATTTGCAAATGGAGTTTCTGTTTGATGTGTTAAATTATCATGGTTCATGTGATTTGTCCCAATTTTGATTGGCCAAAGATTGGTTTTCTGGAGCAATGTGATTGGATGTTGAGCTTAGAAAGGCGTCAACCCAGAATTTGCAAATGGAGTGTTCTGTTTGATGTGTTAAATTATCATGGTTCATGTGATTTGTCCCAATTTTGATTGGCCAAAGATTGGTTTTCTGGAGCAATGTGATTGGCTGTTGAGCTTAGAAAGGCGTCAACCCAGAATTTGCAAATGGAGTGTTCTTTTGATGTGTTAAATTATCATGGTTCATGTGATTTGTCCCAATTTTGATTGGCCAAAGATTGGTTTTCTGGAGCAATGTGATTGGATGTTGAGCTTAGAAAGGCGTCAACCCAGAATTTGCAAATGGAGTGTTCTGTTTGATGTGTTAAATTATCATGGTTCATGTGATTTGTCCCAATTTTGATTGGCCAAAGATTGGTTTTCTGGAGCAATGTGATTGGCTGTTGAGCTTAGAAAGGCGTCAACCCAAATTTGCAAATGGAGTGTTCTGTTTGATGTGTTAAATTATCATGGTTCATGTGATTTGTCCCAATTTTGATTGGCCAAAGATTGGTTTTCTGGAGCAATGTGATTGGATGTTGAGCTTAGAAAGGCGTCAACCCGAATTTGCAAATGGAGTGTTCTGTTTGATGTGTTAAATTATCATGGTTCATGTGATTTGTCCCAATTTTGATTGGCCAAAGATTGGTTTTCTGGAGCAATGTGATTGGCTGTTGAGCTTAGAAAGGCGTCAACCCAGAATTTGCAAATGGAGTGTTCTGTTTGATGTGTTAAATTATCATGGTTCATGTGATTTGTCCCAATTTTGATTAGCCAAAGATTGGTTTTCTGGAGCAATGTGATTGGATGTTGAGCTTAGAAAGGCGTCAACTCAGAATTTGCAAATGGAGTGTTCTGTTTGATGTGTTTCGGGGAGTCAAGATGAGAACTCGGGAATCAGGGGAGTCTGAATCGAGAGTTTAAGTGTGACGGTTGCGTGTAGCTTGTAAGGGATGGAGCCGGGCTCAACATCTCACCCAGGCTAGTTTGTGTTGGTGTTTGGAATGAATCTTATTTTTTATTTTTTAATCAATTTTTGACCTCATTTATTGTGTGTGATGATTTTATTTATCAGTAATAAACGCTCATTTGCTTAGCTTTTAAAATCTCTGGTTCTCATTTATCTTTTCATCTCTCGTGGTGCCATAAACCTGATGATTTGGTCAAAGTCTTTTTGGGCCTAATCGGCCACTAATTAATGTTCAAAACGCATGCTTTGAAAGCATTCCGTCATCACAGGAAGTTTACACGCTAAAGGCGGCGCAAGACGCTGCGTTGCTGCAATCGCACAGTCTGACCTGATTCATTTGGTGCGGATCGCTCTTTTTCCGCTCGCTTTGCCGCAACATCCAATGACAGCAAACCAACCCGTGTTTCGAGCAGCAGCAGAAGCTCTCGAGCAACAAGCAGCAAACACATGAATGCGCCAGGGCAGAAGAGGGGTTGTGGTGCGGTAGCGTGTCCTGTGTCCCATCCTCCCAACAGTGCTTCCAACAAAAAGACGTTTCATAAAATGAGTGTTCCGTCAATGTTGAGCAGCATTACACATTGTTGGGCTGCATGATGCATTGTTGCGCATCACTGTTGCCGCGTTGTCATCATTGTTGTGTCGCATTGTTGAAACAATGGTGCAACAATAGAGGTGCCGCAGCATTGTTGAGCTGTTGCTCATTGTGAGGCGCCGCACCTTGCCAGCGCGATGAAACTGTGGACTTTGGGAGGGAATGACCCAAGCCGATCACAAGCAGCAATCACCCTCCCCTCCTGCTTTTTCTTGCTGTTGCAGATCAGGCTTCTGGCTCTTTGCTGAGGCAGAAAGCATGCATCCAGTCCTTCGCACCAGCCCACCTGTTCGAAAAGCTGCAGGGCTGCGCAACTTCTTCTGCCCGAGAACGTCACAATATCGTGATGCTGAGCTTCATGTTTTGTTTTTGCGCCAGAGGCAGAAAACAGACTGACGCGGGCATCGGCTGTGGAGCATCCTGGCCTTCATGCATTGCTTTGCATTGGTCAGCCGAAAGGCTGACGGGCTTTACTAGTTGTATTTATTACCATGGATCAATGGGCTTTCACTTTCCCCCTTAAAGAAAGGTAACTGAAAAAGGACCTGTGATTGGTACTTCTCTTTCTAATTTCGAGGACGCTATGTTAATTGGATGGAATCAACGGACGGTCGGACAAGAGAACAAAACAACCTGGTAACAAAACAACCTGGCGACCCAAGGGCAAGTTAAGTGTTAAACTCACGGGTACCAGTCCAATCAAGTTCCCTTGTGCCCCAATTTTTTTTCAAAAACCCACCCCTTTTGGGGGTTTTGTCCGTCAATGTTCGGGTTCCCCATCATTGCCATGGCAAACGGACATTTTTGGCAAAACAGACGAATGAGTGGGATTTTGACAAAAACCTATCTCGCTTCCATTTTTGTTCTTTTCATCCTGAGGAACCATGTCTGCAAATTTCATTAATTTCGGGTAATTTTTAGTTTTGGGTCCGAACATCATTCCCCAAAATGAGAAGATCCTGGCACAACTGGATCGTGACCGTGGCATGAATTTAAAACTACCGTGGCAGTAATTTAAAACTGCCAGCTCAAATCACCCAACTTGAGATTACCTGCTGCGCGAGTGACAATTTGGATGTCCACTCTGCACACCACATGGATTGAATCTGGCTCACGTTTGTGAGACCATCACGGTCCCATCTTTAGTCCATGTGGCGAAGTGGAAATTGTCAAACTGGCCACGGGTAAAAACGACCACTCCTTCCTTTCTAGTATTCAATCAAATCAGCCAACTTGAAGAAAACAACCAACAAGCTGGAGCCAAGAACCAACAGTTGAATTGAAAGAGACCGAAAATCATCAGGTCCAAAAACATGCGTGTGTCTGTGTCAGAAGTTGAATGCATGAGGTAATCATTGCAGAAGAATATGCTAAAGTTAGCCTTCATTTTGTAGAAGACACCCTTCAAGGCATGGTTCTGTTCCATTGTTAATTTTCAAGGAAATTCAGAGCATATAGAAGCAGAGATAAACACAAGAGGACAAGTGCTGACAAGGAAACCCCTGCATAAACCAGCAAAGGCCTGCAGAAAGTCATCACCTAATGGCCAATGGGGTAACTAAAAAATGGAGTCTCACCTCAGTTTTGGGAATTCTTCTTGAAAATCTCTGGTGATCCGTTGCAGATTGCCTTCCCTTACTCTCAAAATCTGTGCAACAATCTGATTCTTTTGCCACTTTCCCCTCCAGGTGTCACCAGACGGACCAGAAGACAGCTGAGTGTGCAACGCCAGGTCTCTGATGTTGATTCCTCTGTGACGTGACAATGTTGCATCTCCTAAAGGGAAAATATTGATGTGAAAATACAACCACGAAACATTCTGATAATTATGTTACCATCAACCATCAAAATGTGCCTGACACAGCATGGCATTGGCTGCAACTCACGCTACATGCAACACCATCAACACGCAGTGTTGCATGATCTCTGCAAGGATATTTTGAAGGCCGGCATTCAGGAAAACCTGCCAGTAGAAAATTTGCAAAAAGGCTTTTCAGAATTTGGGTTTCACAGTCATTCACTCTTTCCAGTGGCAATTTTTAACAAACAGTGAAACGTGTGTTTCAGGTACCTGGGTGCACTTTTAGAATCTCATAAATCAAAATGAATATTTTTTGAACATTTTAAAAGAACAAAACATCAGTTAAAGTCACATCATAAGCACAGATTTATAGTTTTGACAAAATGATCATCTATCCTTTTTGTGCTCTCGCCAGCATTATTGCCCGATACAGGATGTTCCAAAAAACACCAACGAATGAACAGGTACCAGTGCATACTCATGCCCATTTGAATCAAACTTGTTCAGTGACAGTGTGTGATCCATCTAAGGTACAATTTGTCGCCGTACATGGATGGGTTCTCCAAAACAAGCTTGGGATAAAAACATCAACAGTCCAAATTTGTTCCGACCAACCATTTCGGTAGTGAAGATAAATTTAATGTCCCCTTGAAACCCTCAAAATGTGTAATTGTTGTTGATGCAATGCACTCTCTCTCTCAACACTTTTTTTTTGTATTCTCTCTCTCAGCAATTTTTTTTGTTTTCAATGTGGGGAACATGTCTTCAAAATGCAGACTGGAGGGTATTTGGCCATTGGGGCCATGAATGACTTGTTTCAGCCATGCAAATATGGGTCCTTATGACAACAAATTGTTGAGTGAGGCCAATTGGACATCATTAAGGGCATGTTTCATGGATTTTGGGGGGGGGCTGTATCAGGAAATGGGGGTTGGAGCACATTTTTCACGGAATGGTTTCTTTTTATTTTGTTCTGAGGAACTCTCATGCAAAACTGGGACCTGTACGATGACATTAAGTTCAGCCTCACAGGCCCCTATTTTGGGGAATTTATGGGGCCATACCTGGCCAATGATGATAAGTGTATGGACAACAATTACCTCGTAAGGAAACATAAAAAATAGGTTCAACAAAATTTAAAGGAAGTAAATCTATAAAAATGCACAACTAGGCCAATCATCCACTCGAAAAAACCATTCACGACCAACTCTGCTGAGTTGTGGCACCACTGGTTATAAGTTGTGATCCGTTATTTTTTTTTTTTTTGACACCAGGCTACGTGTGGCAAGGTCCATTTGTTTATGTTACCCATGCTACAGCGGTTACAGAGATTGCATTTGGAAAGCGGGTGAGAAAAAATAATTACAGCATATCGTATCAGCAGTCTTGGACAGGGGGACGAAACCCAACAAATCCAAAAACATTTTTCCGAAAATATGTTATTCAAAACTGTAGGAAATGAACACTTCTGAATTGAATGCCAGCCAAACCAGGAAAAATTGCAATCTTCCCCCACGGAGGGTGGAGATATACCTATGAGAGGTCAAATTGTAACACAAAAAGCACATACTGCTTCTGGTTTTGAGCCCAAGCCAGCTTTGATCCTTGAAACCAATTCGCTTCAAATCTTGACCACACTCCAGAGCCAAATCTAAAAATGAAACGAAGAAAGAAAGAAAAGAATGGAAGACTTGATTTCACTCTCACGAGTGAAAGTTTGACAATTTCCTTTCCACATTCAACAGAACAGAGTCTGGTTCACTTTTCAAGATCATCACTCATCAGGGTAGGTATTCATACCTATTACCTCTTACTTTATCCTTCCGAAGATGCGACCAGCCAGATTCGGTTGAATATGATTTTCAAGGATTTGATTTTGGACCTTGAAATGAAACTTCTTCGCACTGCATGAGCCAGTGGCACCCTGCATGGTTACCCCACAGGAGAAACACATCAAAACAAAACATGGGCAACCTTCGCTGCTCATTGTCACTGAACAGATAATTATGCGGAGTATCTTGCATCAAGATGATGATAAAACTAGTCCATTTAGGCCTAATTGCTGATCTGTAGATTATGTCAACTCTATTCTGCATTCATGACATTGGTTATCATTGGGTTGCGATGCATTGAATGATGCCCGTGTTGGCTAGCAGCCACAAAAAAGCAAAAATGCCTCTATAATGCAACATGGAAATGTCAGTTACTTGCCATCCCTTACAAGCCCACAAAGTGTATAAAAGAATAGTCCAACCAAAAAAAAAAAAACTGAAAAAAAACACCAACTAACTTTCCAACTTTGCTGCAAGTGCACCTTTAGCAATATCAAGTGGTGCATCACCAAATTTATTGGCAATTGACACTATGGCACCAACTTGAACCAGATCCTCAGATATGTCATGATAACCCCAGAAGCAAGAGTAGTGAAGAGGTGTGTTACCATGTTCATTGGTGACATTTGGATCTGCCTTGTAACGGAGGAGCTGAGAAATACAAAGCCAGAAACACATCACAATGTGGAATGGATGTCAGAGGGCCTTACTGGATATTTGTTCCTGTAGGCCTATCTCTTTTAGAACTAGGCCTTAATGGAACTTATGTCCGTCCATGTGGCAATCGTAGATTGCCGATGTGGGAACTTTTTGTTTATCAAGTCAGTGAGGTCTGAGTTCTGATCTGGCTTTTACGAATAAATACCTGTGTAAGATATTCAGGGTGGAGATAGGTGGGGATGACGCCACCACTTCCAGTGAAAATGTCCTTTTTGGCAATTTTTTGTGGAAAAACCAAAATTTCGCACCCAAAATAATAAATTTCTTAAGATGCCATCCCCCCCGGCCAGGGGTTCTGTCCTTTAGAACCCCGTTCGCAAGTTGCCCGTATCACGGGGCTTGCACTGCACCTGCGGTGTTCTCACCCTTCCGCTCGAAGGGCTGCTTCTGCCACTGAAGATATTCAGCACCAGGTTGTATCACCATTTGAAAGAGTGAGTTCATTTCTTTTTTCTGGAAGAAAGAAATGGAGTCAGTGGCTGGTACCAGCCTAAATCTTGTGGGAGCTTACAACCCAACATACCCCTCTATTCACACGTTTGCCAAGCCACAGGGAGGCTCACGATTACTTCCCTCACACCATTCAGGCTCTGTGCCTTTTTTGCAGCACTGATTTCATCTTGTAAATGAAAGCCCTGTGTTGGGGTTAGAACATGAAGTTGATCGCTGAAATATCAGAAGATTGGGGCAGCTGGTGATGGATTTTCCAGTTGTTGAACAGCAAAAGATTGACAACACGTTGTCCTCAGTGTTGCAATCCATTGTCGATGGAAGAGAAGGACTCCTGATTCAAACAAGCCAGGGAGTTTTTACATGTTGCAGGCAGCTGCAGCCCATCTCTTAATACCTTTATGAAAAAGTTCCTGCTAACTTATCTGCACACAAGGGCATCATGATCAGAGGATTCCCTCACAATAATGACGAAATTGGGGTGCACCACCTTCGTGCACCCTGTTTTCGATCTGATTTTGCTGGGCTCCCTTTGGTTGCCACCAATACCCTCCACCCTTCTCTTCAAATCTCCCCATTGCATATCCTAAACTTAAGACAGGGAAGGTGGGTACATCTTCGTGTGCATCCAGTTCCATTTCAAGGAGGGAATCAGTTCCACCATTTCATCCTCATTAAAGACTGTGAAGCATGCAGTGTGAGCAGGAATCATTGTGCCCATCAGCCATTGAGGGATTGAATCGTTGTGCCTCCCTGTACGTAGACATAAGTGTGCGGAAAAAGGATGTACCTACACAGAGTATTTTATAACGGTGATTATCCACAAACTCCAAAAGGTACCTAAATGCAATCCATTGATTCGTTTTCTTACAAAAATCAAAAAAGTTCAGAACATTTTGAACCACCTTCATAGGCCCATCAAGAATACAATAGCATCTAAAACAAACATAGGTACCTAATGCATGCAAATAAGTCTCTACACCTAACATGCACCAACCAGATGCAGAACATCCCGATGACCGTGTGCAGATGCCAAATGCAAGGGGGTATCATCACCCATGTTGGTTGCATTGACACGTGATCCTCTGGTGAGAAGAAGATCAGCAACTTTGATGTGACCATTCTTGGAAGCCCAATGCAATGGGCTGAAACCATGATCGTCCCTAAATGAAACAATAATAGGTAGGTAGGTACCAAATTCAATGCATCGAAGTATCTGCATCATCAGAGGTGCACAGACCAAAAGGTGATTGGTCCTTTTAACTCAAAATGGCATTAAATGCATCAGCAGTAAAGACCTTCTGGTTAACTAAGTTGATTATTGGGAGGACAAGCACAGTACCCACCTGGGCATACCTGATTTAATTCTGAATGATTTCTAGCAAAGGTTCCATTCTTTTTAGGCAGCCTATATCAAACATTAGTTTCACTTATCCAGAGGTTCTTTCACTTGAACATGTTGAAAAATGCTGGACACTTCTGCCCAGTTTTTCCAAGTGGAGATGATCTGAGATCAATTGATTTCAGATCAGAATCTGATCCGAGATCAAAATGAGTTGAGTTTTTTTCAGCAATCTGATCCGAGATCAATTGATCTCGGATCAGAGGCACTGATCTCGGATCAAAGAGAATTTCTGATCTCGGATCAGTTTCTGAAGCACTGTTCGAACAGGCTCTGCATTGGAGTTCACACAGGCACATTTTGGTTGCCATGGCAATGGAGAACGCTTGCAAAGGAGTCTCCTGTCTTTCACGGACCTTGTTCAAGCGCATATCGGCGAAAAGTAGAAACTGATATTATTAAAAGCTTTCCCCAAGAGGGGGGAATAGCGCAATGGTAGCTCTTCTGACTACCGACTCACAGGTACTGGTTCAATCATACCCAGGTGAACGCAAAATTTTCCAACACTGATGAGTGATCATTTGGCTGTGATTTGGAAGTGTGATTTTGGCAAGTTGCACGACAAATTTTGTGAGCTTGCTGCAGTTGTCTTGTCGATGTTGAAGATGCTGAAGAAGAAGTTTGGTGCAGTGAGCGGAGCTTTCTTGCCTTTTTCGAATACCTCTGGCTCTTCTTCTTCCGGTCACAGTTCCAAAGATTTGACATCTGGAGGAAACCAAACTCGTGGACGTTATTTGCTGTCATTAGGGAGGCAGCAAGGTCAGTTAAGTCGATTTGGCCCTTTGTTTTCTTTCAATTAAAAAGTTCAGAAAATAAAAAAATGTTTTTGATCGGTGAACAAGACAACAGACACACTGTCTTCAAACATCATGAAGACACACTGTCTTCAACCAAATGAAAGCCAAAAAAATAGGATAAAAAAATTGAAATTAAGTTTTGGGCTTAAAAGGGGAAAATATGCAAAAAATGAATCGCCACAAGTGCCACCGTTCGGAATGAATGCCTCAAAAACAATGCAACTCTGCGAACTACTGGCACAATTGAACTCAAATTCCAATTTACCCACTCTGAAAATTCATTTGTCCCCCTTGATCTGCCAAAAATTGATCTCGGATAAGGGCCAACTGATCCGAGATCAGGATTTAAGCCACCTTGGAAAAACACACAATTTTGATCCAAGATCAGCTACTGATCCAGGATCAGTTTCGACAGCGTGATCCAGAATCAGATCCAAAAAACTCAAATTCGACTTGATCCGAGATCAGTGGCTCCTGATCTCGGATCAGATTTTGATCTGCGTTGGAAAAACTGGGCATTAGCGTTGTCTTTTGATTTCCAACAAAAATCCTCTGCACAAATCTTCTTTCAAATCTGATTTGTTGTTTAAATCAGCTTTCCATCTCTATGTTTAAGGCAAGCACGAGTTCACAATGAAAAGGTCTCACTTTGGTCAAGAAAGACATCAGCCAGGTAAACGTGTAATATCGAACAATTTTTACAGACATAAGGACTGTCTTTTTGGTTCATGACAGTGAATTGAATTTTGAAAATGCCTGATTTCAGTTTGTTATTTTGGAACTTGTCCATAAATGCAGGCATATCTCCAGACTAACAGCAATCTGCGGAATGTTGTCCACTCCACTAGCTTTGGACACGATATACATACTGCAGATTGAAAAAAAAAAAATAAGAGGCAAGAAGTGCATGATTTTTCTTCATCTGGAATTTTTACTGGGGATTAACTTTGATTTGCAGTCCATATACCAATTTTGGACTGCAAAAAGGCTTCTTTCTATTTTGAGATTGTGGAGCAGACAGAGCGACGTTTTATTCACAGGGTGAGCATTTCTAATTTCAGAAATTATGTCTCGTCACAGAATTGAAAAATAAAGGTGGCATTGTGAAGGGTTCAGGGTCATCATGAAGGGTTCAGGGTTCTCAGTCATTTTGGAAAATCATTTTCACAATTTTTCCAAGTTTTCTCAAAAAAGAATGTACAACTCATGAGCACCATCGTGTTTGTTTGTTGGCCACAAAAGTGGGGTCTTTGTTGGCACCCACAGCAGGGATCTAAGGGACTGAAATAGGTACCTACTGGCAGGGGGTTTAGGAAGTGGAGTCCCTCAAAGACCAAAGCTATCTGAGAATAACAGGTTCTCAGAAATCCACCCAGGTGCCTAATGGATGGCAATTTTCAAAGTTTTATCAAAAACCATCAAAATTGAAGGGTGAAAGGTCCATGTTTGGGAATCAAGATTTTCCAGATTCGCCTGGGAACCTTGACTGTTCCATGGAAAGCCAGCATTGAAAAGCTAATCAACATTTAAATTGACTACCTACCTAATTCAACCCATGCCAGGATCTTGTTGCCTGATATTAAAATCACCCCTTTGCAGAAAAAGCCAGAAGCACAGCCAGAGGACAAGAATGCATTCATCTGCGAGTTGGGATCAAAGAAGGTACCTAGGTATTCAATATCAGATTGGAATAGTCGGCTCTTTTCCAGCTTATCAGCTAATATGACATTTTTCTTTTTGAGTAATCGATCTGACTTTCAATTCAGGAATTAGGTAATGCAGTTTTGCTGATGTTGACTAGATTTTGTTCACGATCTATTTGAATTGTAGCCATGATGACGAAGAATAATTTGGGACACCAAGTGAGAAACCCCACTTGCTAAGTGGATGGTTCAAATTTGTTGATTAGGCCTCGTAACTTTGTAAAAGTGGGTTGGTGCCCACTTGATGTCGATTGGAGGTGCTCCCATCAGCTGAAATAATTTTCATAAAAATAATATGCAAAATTTAATGTGCTAGGTATACCATGGAGGATATAGCAGCCCAGCAACTGCCTGAAACCATTCATTTACACATTGTTTCCTGAGAAAAGGGAAACAAAGTAGGTACCTACCTATTCAAAATGTGCAAAACAGAAGATGAGCCGAAAGGTCTCTGTTGGGCCAAAATAGGCCGACCCTGGAATATCCAGTCCTATCTGACTTTCAGATTTTCTTTTCCTCTTTCAGATAATAGTGTTATTTCATCACACAAAAGCACAGTCATTTTTGAAACATCAAAAGCCCAAGGAAGACTGCGCTTTCAAAATTTTTTCGTGATCATGAATTCCTGCATCGTGATATGATCAGGGATGCATAGTCGGATAGAGGTCTACTTTATCGTTTACAGCCGATAGTTGCCATGGAAAAATTCACCAAAACGTTTTTGATTGCAACCTGTGTACCCATGCAGTTTTGGCCTCTATAGTGACTGTTGGCATTTCTGGTGAATGAAATCATGGACTTTGATATGAGAAGCCATTATACAAAAACGAAGGCATTACACAAGAAAGCACACCGACCTAGGTAGGCCACCCTATTTCATCCTAACAAATCTGGCAATGTCGCGATTCACACCTACTGATCCTGGCTAACAAAGTAAGCAAAGCACAGAACTTATGCAGTTAGTTCGTCTGTTGTGAATGTTTTGTAATAAAAAATAAATAAAATTTCCTCTCCTCTAAAAAAAACAAGAAACAACCCAACTTCAACTGCGTTATGGAAATCATTATGACACTCGATAACCTACTACCTACTGTGTTGGCACTTTATATAATTTTGTTTTATACTAGTACTTGGATACTTGCTAGGTAAGAAGGGCCTGCATCATACCTATGCTTTTTTGCCAACCTCCGTCTCAACCAAATTTCTAGGCATTATTTGCTCGGTGCACTATTTCTCTAAAAACGCACCATTTCTCTAAAAACTAACAAACGAAAAAAAAACTGGCAAAAAACTAACCCTTGGTTCATGTCATGTTCAGTGTCATCCAACCACATGCGAACTTGCATAGAATTGCCCTCCCGGCACCAGTGAAAAATATCCTCCATTTCCAAAATCTATGATGAGGTAGGAAGGTGTAAGTAGGCACCAGTAGCCTTTGGCCTAAGTAGGTATGAAGAATGTACTTGCAGTCTATTTCAAAAGGTCAAAAAATACAGCAGAAGCACAACAGTTAAAGAATTCTTAAGCTTCTGTTCAGTGATTTGTCTCCAGCGTCATCATCATGTTGGCAATTTACACACAAAAGGCAGCGCTGGACGATCTGTTTTCTGCCACAGAACTGAATTCACTGTCTCTGACCTGATCCTTCTGGCGTAATCGCTCTTTTCCGCTCGCTTTGCCGCAACATCCAGTGACAGCCAACCTGCCTGTATTTCGACTTTCGAGCAGCAAGCAGCAGAGATTTTCAGCAAGCACATGAATGCGCCTCCGTCAGAAGAGGATTGGTGGTGCGGCACTGTGACCCAGCAGACCTTCCAACAGAAGTCGATGTTTCATGAAATGAATATTCCATCATTGTTGCGTACCATAACACATTGTCGGGCTGCATGATACATTGTTGTCACATCACTGTTGCCGCGTTGTCATCATTGTTGCGCAGCATTTTTGAAACAAACGCTGCAACAATGGAGGTGCCCACCATTGATGAGCTGCCGCATCATTGTGGGGCACGGCACCACATCTGCTATGTCTTTTACAACTTCCCGGTCACCTGTATCACCGGACTGCAAGGTTGGATGTGTGATTCGTTCTCCCTCCCTATTCCCAGTCGCTCCCTAACAATCTGCCATTTCTGTTCTTTGTGAACACTGTCCACCTCCACCCATCCAAAAAGCTGCCTCTCTTCAATCATTGACTTGCACCATAGGAAAATGTGGCACAAGTCCTCTGACTCTGCCCCGCAAAGCCTGCAATCCGCCTTCCCATCCACCCACCGTCGCCGCCTTGCAGTCTCCAAAGCGCCTACCCCAGCTCGAAACAACAAGTCACTGCCAAAGGACTCATCATATACTCCATCCCAACTCATTTGCTCCTTTGCCGAATACTCAGTCAGTGAGCTTTTTTGTGACACTTCCCATCTCCACCGATGCCACTGCCCCTGTTCAATCTCTTTCCTTTCTCTGCGTACAAAATCCTTCTGGGATTCCAAATCCATGTACCCAAACCTTTACCTGTAACTTCGGCGGCTCTGCTGTCCTGACGTTTTGCGCCACCGATCGTGCAATCTGCATGGTTGGTCACTGCCTCTTTCCAAAGCTCTTGATAATAAAGTCACGTAAGCAATGGAGATTGGGAGGAGTGGTGCGGGGCCCGGCATTGCCGCCATTTTTGGGCAAAGCGGAGGCAGGAGACTCATCAACAAGCCCTCGTGGAGATGCGGCGAGGCGATCAGATCTGTTCAATTTTATGCCTTGCTCGCATCATAGCGTACTCTATTAATAGGGGTGTGCGAATCCACTTCGAATCCAAAAAAACCGAATCCGAATCTTTCGAGCTCGAATCCGAATCCCAGAAAGACGAATCCGAATCTGCAGGTAAAGACTCGAACCGAATCCGAATCCTGTGACATTTTTTCGAATCCATGTTTTGCGAATCCGAATCCCACCTATTTGTTTCGAATGCCAAATTTACGAATCCGAATCTTTTGCTTCGAATCTCGAACCCGAATCCAAAGCAAAATTAAGAGGTGGTGGACATAAGGCTCTAAGGGTAATGCTGCTTGGGTCGATACAGATATTAAAAGTGCAGAAAACTAGGTACCTATTGATCTACCAACATACCTACCTACCGACGCCGATACCAATCATTGCCTACCTACCTATACCCGAAACATGAATTCGATGCCCACAAGTACAGATAGCAAAAAATATCGATAGGTAGGTACCTACCTAAACGAATTCCATAGGTAGGTAGGTAGTGTTTGTTAGGTAAGGTACCCCACCTGTGACGTAATATCCTAATGATCTTAATGACAGGACTAACCTCTTTACCAAACCACGGATCGTCTCTTTCTTCACAAGGCAATTATTGTTCATCCACCTCTTCCTCTAAGCAGCTCACTTTTACTCCACTAACATAACCAGCACACAGCCAAAGAATACCTATTAGCTTAAGGCCCGTATGACTTCACAAGCAAGGCCCTTATGACTTCTCAACCTAAGTTTATTCAGGGTAATAAAAAAGGATATAAAGATGGTTAGGTTAGACAATAAAGACTTTCTTCAAACAACAAACAAGGTTATTCAAAACAATACATCACTTGAATTAAGCACTGTGATCCTCCAATGACAGCTTCCTCCTTTTTCTGTTTCCGGTAGGTGG
>JASGXE010009982.1:0-42117 GCA_030068105.1 Sinentomon sp. SZTP_YWyxl
CTTGCTTTCCACACGCTGCAATATTGGCCTGGGTTTCAGCAAGACATTGCAATATTTGCCTGGGTTTCAGCTATAACTGACAATATTTGCCTGGATTTCAGCTAGACGGTGCAATGTTTGCCTGGGTTTCAGCTAGACGGTGCAATATTTTCCTGGGTTTCAGCTAGACGGTGCAATATTTTCTTGGGTTTCAGCCAGATATTGCAATATTTGCCTGGGTTTCAGCTATAACGGTACAATATTTGCCTGGATTTCAGCCGGACGGTGCAATATTTGCCTGGGTTTCAGCTAGACGGTGCGATATTTTCCTGGGTTTCAGCTAGACGGTGCAATATTTTCCTGGGTTTCAGCTAGACGGTGCAATATTTGCCTGGGTTTCGGCTAGACGGTGGCAATATTTGCCTGGGTTTCAGCTAGACGGTGTAATATTTGCCTGGATTTCAGGTAGACGGTGCAATATTTTCCTGGGCTTCAGCTAAACTGTGCAGTATTTGCCTGGGTTTCAGCTAGACGCTGCAATATTTGCCTGGGTTTCAGCTAGACGGTGCAATATTTGCCTGGGTTTCAGCTATAGGCGGTGCAATATTTGCCTAGGTTTCAGCTAGACTGTGCAATATTAGCCTGAACACTTGCCATCGCATGCTGCGCAGCAGGCAAAATGCGCTAAAATGGGCCAAAACCTCCACCATTGTCGGAGATTGTGGGCGCCCATTTCACGCACACATTGTCGAATAAAAATTGATAATTGTCACCCAGTGTGATGGAACAGTTTCATGGGCAAGTATCCGGTCTCTTTTGAACTTGTCCGTTTTGGGAGCGACGAAAAAAGCTTTTGTTTTGTTTTTACCGGTATCAAAAATGGCGCTATTAATTGTTCGAATTTCATGCCGCGGGTTCTTCGCAAAACGGTTTTTGCGCGGCCTCTTTCCGGCTGACCTCTTGCAGGAGCAACTTGGAATCCATTTGAGGTTGAGTTATATGCGGCTAACTTGTGTTTTTCCGCACGTGGACGGGTAGAGATTCTTTGAACATTCCTTTATCCTTACCAAAATACTTCGTGCATATATGAGTCCATGCTGGGGTTTCATTTAAATGAATCAATGGCTGCATGCGCCGCAAAACATCATGACACTCATGCAAGGCGCGAAGCTGCATCGAATCATGTTGAAATTAAATGGCCCCTGTACAATCGTCACATCTTTAATTTTTCTCCCATGGAGGCACTTCTTGACTCCGTAACTTCCAGGTAGAAATGCTGGTTAAAGTTCCAAATACCGCCATACCGATGCATCCCGCGCATCCGATGCATCTCGCGCATCATTTTCTATATGCATCCCGCGCATCCAATGCATCCCGCGCTTCATTTTGAATTATTATGTCCACCCGATGCATCCCGCGCACCCTATGCATCCCGCGCATCCGATGCATCCTATGCATCCCGCGCATCCGATGCATCCTATGCATCCCGCGCATCCGATGCATCCCGCGCATCCGACGTCGTATTCGCCGATTCGAAAAGACAGCTTGCCGACTGTCTTTTTCTTTTTTCACATTTTTTTTTGTTTTTATTTTTATTTTATTTTTTTTTTGTTTTTTTTTTTTTTTATATTTATTTTTATTCTTTTATTTTTTATTTCATGTCACCCTTTTTCTTGCTGTTCTTATCAGAATAGTGCTAATCCGAGGTTGCGGGTGTTACTTTTCCATTTACTTCAATGCTAAAAATTAACCGCAACCTCAGATTAACGCAAATCTGGAGTACTTCTACCCCGGGTTAATTAAGATTCTACTGGGCTGAGGAACGCTAATCAAGAATCTCCATTGTAATGCAAGGTCTACCAGATTTGGTGCAGACTTCTTGAGCACCCAACGCCCAATTTGTATCTCTCTTTTCTCCTGATTCACAATCTGCCCACATGGTCTTTTTTATCCTGAACTGCGTTGCATGTTTCATTGCAAATCGAATATTTATTGTTTTCCGAATAAATTATGGGCCTACCTTCCTGCAACCACCAATAGGTGCGAAAGAGAGAGAGAGAGATGGTACAGGCATGGGCGTATGGGCGAGTGTGTTGAAAATGGGGGTTAAAACGTGACATAAAAAATTCGACATCAAAAAATTAAGCATGCTCACAGGTGTGCGGAGGGAACCCAGTATTCCAGCAACAATGAAGGACCCGCAGAAACCTGGCTATTCAGCATAGAAATCAAAGTTCCTTTGGTTATTTTTCGAATGGGATGAATTTTGACGTGGAAATGGGAACAATGGAAAAAAACAAAATCAGTCCTGTGACAATGGGGCAATGAACTTTGAATGCGCTGTTGGGGAGTGATGGAAAAATGATTATTATGGCGAAATGGGTGCAGTGGACTGTGCTGTTGAACAATGGAAAAATGATTATTAGGGCGACAATGGGGGCAGTGAACTGTGCTATTGGAGAACAATTGGAAAATGATTATTAGGGCGACAATGGGGGCAGTGAACTGTGCTATTGGAGAACAATTGGAAAATGATTATTAGGGCGACAATGGGGGCAGTGAACTGTGCTATCGGAGAACAATGGGAAAATAATTATTAGGGCGACAATGGGGGCAGTGAACTGTGCTATTGGAGAACAATGGGAAAATGATTTTTTGGGCGACAATGGGGCAATGAACTGTGCTATTGGATAACGATTGGAAAATGATTATTAGGGCGACAATGGGGGCAGTGAACTGTGATTGGAGAACAATTGGAAAATGATTATTAGGGCGACAATGGGGGCAGTGAACTGTGCTATCGGAGAACAATGGGAAAATAATTATTAGGGCGACAATGGGGGCAGTGAACTGTGCTATTGGAGAACAATGGGAAAATGATTATTAGGGCGACAATGGGGGCAGTGAAAGTGCTATTGGAGAACAATGGGAAAATGATTATTAGGGCGCAATGGGGGCAGTGAACTGTGCTATTGGAGAACAATTGGAAAATGATTATTAGGGCGACAATGGGGGCAGTGAACTGTGCTCTTGGAAACAATGGGAAAATGATTTTTGGGCGACAATTGGGGCAATGAACTGTGCTATTGGAGAACAATTGGAAAATGATTATTAGAGCGACAAGGGGGCATGAACTGTGCTATTGGAGAACAATTGGAAAATGATTATTAGGGCGACAATGGGGGCAGTGAACTGTGCTATTGGAGAACAATGGGAAAATGATTATTAGGGCGACAATGGGGGCAGTGAACTGTGCTATCGGAGAACAATGGGAAAATAATTATTAGGGGACAAGGGGGCAGTGAACTGTGCTATTGGAGAACAATGGGAAAATGATTATTAGGGCGACAATGGGGGCAGTGAACTGTGCTATTGGAGAACAATGGGAAAAAATTATTAGGGCGACAATGGGGGCAGTGAACTGTGCTATTGGAGAACAATGGGAAAATGATTATTAGGGCGACAATGGGGGCAGTGAACTGTGCTATTGGAGAACAATGGGAAAATGATTATTAGGGCGACAATGGGGGCAGTGAACTGTGCTATTGGAGAACAATTGGAAAATGATTATTAGGGCGACAATGGGGGCAGTGAACTGTGCTCTTGGAGAACAATGGGAAAATGATTTTTGGGCGACAATTGGGGCAATGAACTGTGCTATTGGAGAACAATTGGAAAATGATTATTAGAGCGACAATGGGGGCAGTGAACTGTGCTATTGGAGAACAATTGGAAAATGATTATTAGGGCGACAATGGGGGCAGTGAACTGTGCTATTGGAGAACAATGGGAAAATGATTTTTTGGGCGACAATGGGGGCAGTGAACTGTGCTATCGGAGAACAATGGAAAAATGATTATAAGGGCGATAATGGGGGCAGTGAACTTCAAACGTGCCATTGGAGAACAATGGGAAAATGATTTTCGGACAACAATGGTGGCAGCAGACTTTAAACATGCTAACTATTATAGAGAACAATGGGAAAATAATTATTAGGGCGACAATGGGGGCAGTGGACTGTGCTCTTGGAGAACAATGGGAAAATGATTTTTTTGGGCGACAATGGGGCAATGAACTGTGCTATTGGAGAACAATTGGAAAATGATTATTAGGGCGACAATTGGGGCAATGAACTGTGCTATTGGAGAACAATTGGAAAATGATTATTAGGGCGACAATGGGGGCAGTGAACTGTGCTCTTGGAGAACAATGGGAAAATGATTTTTTGGGCGACAATGGGGGCAGTGAACTGTGCTATCGGAGAACAATGGAAAAAAGATTATTAGGGCGACAATGGGGGCAGTGAACTGTGCTATTGGAGAACAATGGGAAAATGATTATGTGACAAAGGGGGCAGTGAACTGTGCTATCGGAGAACAATGGGAAAATGATTATAAGGGCGATAATGGGGACAGTGAACTTCAAACGTGCTATTGGAGATCAATGGGAAAATGATTTTCGGGTGACAATGGTGGCAGCGAACTTTAATCATGCTAACTATATGCGAACAATGGGAAAATGATTATAAGGGCGACAATGGGGGCAGTGAACTGTGCTATTGGAGAACAATGGGAAAAATATTTTTGGGCGACGATGGGGGCAGTGAACTGTGCTATTGGAGAACAATGGGAAAATGATTTTAAGAGCGACGAGGCAGAGAACTTTAAACGTAGTGTTGGCGAACCATGGAAAAAATTATTATTTGGGTGGCAATGGGGGCAATGAATTTCAAACGTGCATTTGGAGAACAACGGAAAAGTGATTATTAGGGTGACATTGGGGGCAATGAATTCCAAACGTGCAATTGGATAACAATGGAAAAATGATTATTTCAGTGCAAATAGGTGGAAGCAATGAGCTTTATGTTCTCAGAGAAGGATGGAAAAAATGAATTAAAGCAGGGGGACAATGAACTTGATGTGCGAATGGAAAACAACGAAAAAAAATAATTTTGGTGTGATAATGAGGGCATTGAACTGAAACGTGCTAATGGAAATTTCTGCATATTCGAAGGCTACAGGGACCAGTGAACACTCCCGTGCTATTTGAGAATAATGGAATTTTTAAGTCGGTTATGGTGAAAAGCTGTGGTATTTTTGAACACTAAAATGAGTGCCAATGGGGCACATTTGAGAATGATTACAGGGAGCAGTGAAAAGCCCAAATTTTGGTTATGAGGGGACGTGTCCCCTAAATCCCAACACAGCAGGAGGCCACGGCGTTGGCCACGAGAGCAAGTTGATCCGCAAACGGAACAAGCCAGTTCTGCGAGTTATTTCTCCAGGTTGGAACCACTACAACTGAACCCAATTTAGCCAATATGGTCAGACACTTACGACTGCATCAGGCACTTAATGGCGTGGTTAAGTATTATAACGCATCGGATATAAGTGCATTTGCTAATTATCTATCCACATGCGTATTGATTGCGTCGATATATTTGCAAGCTTTTTTATGAATCATATATTTGTTGGTATGATCGTCGATCAAGAAACCGCGAATGAAGGCAAAATACGCGGTCATTTTGGAGACTAGTTTTTTCACACTTAAGCTATGAGTCTGTATCTGAATTTGAAAGTTTCGGGCAAAATCAATTGGCTCATTCATTAGAGTAATTGAAAGAGATTGTGAACGCCTTTGCGACTTCTTTCTCCATATTGGGAGATCTGTTTTGGAATGGGGACTGCATGCTTACAATGCATAGAAACAAAATTTCCCAAGCGAGCATCGTGTTGGATAACTACAAGGGCAAGAGAAGGTTGAAACCCTCCGTCTGATTGTTCAAAAGTCTCGACTATACGAGTACAGGATTCTACAATTAGAAAAACTTTCATTTCTATTCTGCATAATTTTCGTTTAAAAATTTCTGCGAAACGGGTCGAGAAACAAAAAGCCCACTGTTGAATTTTTGCATTGTTGCGAACTTGGTTGCGAACATTTCCCCTGATTCTATTTTACATGGCCTTTTACACGGTGCTCCACCATTGTCCGCAACAATAGCAAAGATTCAACAATGGGATTTTTGTTAGTTTCAGGACCCGCTTCACAGAAATTTTTAAATGAATATCATGCAGAACAGAAATGATAGTTTATCTCATTGTAAAATCCTGTGTATAAAGTAGAATCGAGGGAAGCGTTATTGTGCATAAAATTTAAAATTTCGCAACACAAATTCATCTATTGAACTATGGTTATTGAGTTGAACTTGAGGGTGAGTTGCAATGGGGAATACCGCCGCAGTATAGGTGTTACGAGGAAAAAGGTGTCGTCGAGCCGATATAACAATTCGTATAACCATTCCATACAGCAGTTTGAAGTAGGTTGCTTTGAGTCATAATTCCACAGCAACTCACAACTGTGCAGGTGTTGATATCTGGTCTACGCCATGGAACTGAGCTGGAATTATTGCAGACGACTGCTTTACACCCGCAGCATTCATATCAGACATCGCAGGTGGTGCTCTCTGCATGCATTAATGGGCTGTGCAGGATCAAGATAGAAGTTGCCCTTACAGCTCATTATTTATTGCTGATGTAGTTTTAATTTCGAGAAACTTTAAAAATTTGAGTTTCTTTAACTTTTGTGGCATATTTGTTCAATTTCAGCAAATTTCAAACTATTAATTTTCAAATTTGTCCTTTCCTGTTGACTCAATTTGCTGAAGGAACTTATAGGTGAAAGAATTTGGTGTTCCAGATCCTTAATAATTATTGGTGGCTCAAATAAGAGCCACCGACAAAGAGTTGAGTTTGTCCTGGAGAACGCTATAGTTTTTTAGTGGTGCTACGTCACCTACACCTTCGTTCGTTTGTAAACCGAACAACCTTATGTCAGGTTAGGTTAGGTAGCTTCTTTCAAGCCTTTCCAATGAGTCCACGATCCTATTTCTGAAGGCGTATGCTGCAGAGGGACCGGTGACTGAGGCAGAACGAACTGAGGCAGAAGTGGACTGAGGCAGAATTTTAGCATTTTTGGAGGCTGATTTTTTTTATTTCCGCGGGTTAGGTTAGGTCAGGTTAGGTTAAGTTAAGTTAGGACAGGTGCAAGCTACCACCTCCATGCAAAAACTCCCTCCAAAACTCCCTCCTTTGTCCAATGAATTCTACCTAAGTCCACTTCTGCCTCAGTCCGTTCTACCCCAGTCCCCTGATCAGCTGCAGAGACGAACAGAAAAATAGAAAGGATTAAGTGGATAACTTCCTCGCCATCCTGTGGATGTCATCCGGGGGATTTGCGGACGCCAGATACGTGGATTCCTATCGCAGCAACTGCATTCTGATGTCTTTTTTCACGTTAGAAATCCAATTCAGCAAAACTGAATCAATAACTATACGCGAGGGATGTTCGACAATTGCTGATAATCGCATGTTACCGGATTCATTTCAAATCTCTTCTCATGCATTCCACGAGTTACAGTGGTCTTTCGAAAGGATCACTTGAAAAATTTAAGTTTGATGATTTTTTTGGTTTTGTCAAAATCGTCGATGTCATGGAGGACTTCCATGGTTTTTGCTGCGAGTGGGAAACCCATGGTGAATTCGGGTTCTGAATTGTCCGCGGTTCTGAATTGTCCCCCCGTTTGAGATTTCTGTTACAAATTTGCGCAATACGAGTATGTTCAAAAATTTACAAAATTTACGCAACTTAACCAATAATTTGTGCAACTTGACTAACAATAGTGCTACTTGACCGTCAGTGTGTGCAACTTAGCAACAACGTATCTCGACCAAGATGTGTGTAACTTAACAACACAGTTTGACCAAGATGTGTGCAACTTCACCGGTAGAGTCTTGGACGTCAGTGTGTGCAACTTAACAACAACGTACCTATATACAGCTCGACCAAGGAGTGCGCAACTTGACCTGCAGAGTGCTACTTGGACGTCAGTGTGTGCAACTTACCAACAAGGTATCTCGACCAAGATGCGTGTGCAACTTAACAACACAGCTCGACCAAAATGTGTGCAACTTGCAGAGTGCTACTTGAACGTCAGTGTGTGCAACTTGACAACAAGGTATCTCGACCAAGATGCGTGTGCAACTTAACAACACAGCTCGACCAAGATGTGTGCAACTTGACCTGCAGAGTGCTACTTTCAGTGTGTGCAACTTAGCAACAAGGTAACTCGACCAAGATGCTTGTGCAACTTTACAACACAGCTCGACCAAGATGTGTGCAACTTGACCTGTAAAGTCTACTTGGACGTCAGTGTGTGCAGAGTAACAACAACGTATACAGCTCGACCAAGATGTATGCAACTTGACCTGCAGAGTGCAACTTGGACGTCAGTGTGTGCAACTTAACAACAAGGTATCTCGACCAAGATGCGTGTGCAACTTCACAACACAGCTCGACCAAAATGTGTGCAACTTGACCTGCAGAGTGCTACTTGGACGTCAGTGTGTGCAACTTAACAACAACGTGTACAGCTCGACCAAGATGTGTGCAACTTGACCAACAATGAGTTCTACTTGACGGTCAACGTGTGCAACTTAACAAGCAACAACTAATACAGTTTGACCAAGATGAGTGCAACTTTTTTTGCCCCTTGACAACAATGTTTACAGCTTGTCCAAGATGTGTGCAACTTATTGACGCAGCAATGTCTGAAGTCTGACCAGCTGCATGTGTGTATGTGTGTAACTTGGCCAACAATGCGAATACTTTACCACCAACGTTTGGAATTTGATCACCCATGCATGGAACCTAGAACAATAGGTAAAAGAACATCGATAGCTTCGGTGAAGCCGCCATGTGGCGGCAGCACTGTTGGCAAATCTGAAAAAATAAACGGAGCTCAATGGCGCTGCCCTTGCATTTTACAGAAAACATCTGTTCAGTGGAAAAATAGCACCTCAGCAACATGTATATGTTTCTTGTGCAGGATGCCTACATCATTCCTGCTGCGCTCTGCAGACAGTCAAAATGTTCTCTGTCAAAATATTTGATCAAGAAAAGGTCGAAGATAATGTTTTCACATCAGCGAAATCTGCAAGCTGGCCATGCCCCTCTCTCTGTCACCCGTCCGCTTCTGAACGCATGCAACATTAAAATACGAATGACAGCGTTGTTTTAGGTTGAAATTATCGAAGTGGCGCTGAATCGAAGTGGCGCAAAATTGTTGCCTTTTGTCCGCTGACGCGACCAAAAGGCAACAATTTTGCTTGCTCTCTCCCGATTTTTCTCCGCCCCTCACCCGTTTCAAAATTACCATGGGAATTCCCAACTGTAGTCTATCTAAGGCTGTGCTTGAAATGAAGTCCTCCGGCAACCATCCCAGCTTTCTGAAGCTCCTTTTCCAGTTGCCAGTGGTGCATTAAGCACAATTTCTTCCACTGCATTACGACTCATTGCGGAAATGGTGAACCCGACATGCCAAAAGAACAAATCCGAAGTCGAACCACACTGTTTTCTGTCAACAATTTTTTGCCATTGATTCCGAAAGACAAAAAAGACCAAACAAAAGAAACAAATGTGGGGAAAAATCGCGAGCCTTGGCTGTCGCCTGTGCTCCAGTGACAAAAACACAAGGTTTTCAGACCGCTGTCGAGTTTTTTGTTTTGAAGTTTGTCGAGTTTTTGTTTTGGAGTTTTGCAATTTTTCTCAGCTTTCTTTGTCCTCTGCGACCTGCGTTTCTGGATTTTTTGTCTTGTTAAAAGACCTGTCCCATGTACCATATGCCTATGGGCATGGATTGCATGTAGGGCATGGATTGTGATGGTCATGGATTGCAACGGGCATGAATTGTATGAACGGGCTATGGATTGTGATGGTCATATCGACATGAGTCGTAATGGACATGGATTGCAATGGGCATGGATAGTAATGGTGATGGATTGAATGGGCATGAATTGTATGGGCATAGATTGAAATGGACATGGATTGTAATGGGCATGAATTGTAATGGGAATGGATTGTAATGGATATGGATTGTAATGCACATGGATTGCAAGGGCATGGATTGTAATGGGCATTGATTGTGATGAGCATGGATTGTAATGGGCATGGATTGTATAATGGCCATGGCGCAGGTGCGGACTCAGGCGCGTCGAATCTGCTTATGTGGGGGCGGCGAAGCTCGGGCGTTCTCAGGCGCACGGTCGGACCAAACGCCACGGCGGTGCCTCGCCTGAAACGTGCAGAAAGGCCACGAAATAGCCTGACAGGCCAGTAAGTTGGCGTTAAAAATCTGCGAAGCCGCGTCACGCGTGCGCGAGCAAACCAGAAGAACTTGTTCCCGGAATGAGACCAATGAATTCTTGACAATGGCTCCTTATTAGCGGGCACCTGATTGGCTATGCTGGCTCCTGATTGGCTGAAACCGGAAACGATAAGTGACCTGAAGTGACAGTGCACCTTCGTTCTTCGATGCTGGAATGTTTTTCTCTTGAGTGTTTTTTTCTGCGAGTGTATTTCGCTCGCACTGAAGAACGTGTTCTCTTGATTTGGCCCATAACTGATTCGGTCATCTTTTTTTCTTTTGTAATCTTTTTCGCCAACGAAAACATGCCGAACTCCGGCGCTCCCGATTCATCACTGTTAACTCGAACGAGTATATCGCTAAATCTGCATGCAATTCTAAGCATTACCGTTAGTTGCAGTACAGTGTAAAATAAATAATTTTTGCGCAGCCGTGGTTTTTTGGCGTTCAAAAACCTGACAAGGCACTCATAATAGACTTTTCCATTGGCGTTGCAAGTGGTTTCAATTTGAAAATCACAGCAAACAGGAATGTCTCGCCGACCACGTCAGGTTCCAGTGAACTCAGTGACCGTCTTTCGTTTGAAGTAATATCTTTACACAGTGCAACAAGGAGCATGGCATTCTGTACCGTTATCCACGTTTCGCAATATTTTTTTCTGTCTATTCAATTGCATATTACGGGCATGCCGGTCCTTATTATTTCATTCGCATGTGACTTATATTGTTCTCATTGGACCTCCTTATTGCTCTCATGGTGCAAACTTGCATAGAAAGACATTGTTTCATGACGAGACTGTTGTACCTGTAGGTACAATAGTCTCGTACAATACCTGTAAGGTACAGTACAGCTGCACCGTCTGCTGAACAGTGTGTCTACTAAATCCGTGGGAGCAGCCCGCTCACGGGCATTGCACGCACCAGACAGATTTTTCGCTGAAAATGCACGCCACATGACTTTGCTGGGGATGTCGCACGAAAAATATATGAATATACGAAAAATAAAAATATATAATATGAAAAATATTGGACCTGTCATGCTTCGGGAACTCACTTAACCTGTCTGTAACCCCTGAACAGCCTGCCACAGCCCACAGGTGCAGATATTGATGGATCGGGAGGAAGATGGCTTCCTCTTCGCCGTTGCGAAGCCGTTTAACGGTGAATTTTTTCCGTTAAACGTTAACGAGGAGACTGGAGAAGTGACAGTTCGTGATTGGCATGACCTTCCTACGCATTCCACTAAGTACCCCGGTCTCGGAACGAAATTCTTATCCGACTGCAGGATACTTTTCCTGCAGCTTTTAAGCTTTGACGCATGAGTTTGCTGACACACCGGCTGATCTCGAGAAAGATTTCGTTTTGCATCTGTTGTCCTTTAAATGGCAATTGCAATGAGCCAACCTTATTGCCAAAATGACCTAGCAGTGAGCCAGAAAACCAACCATGCGTTTCCGTTGAATGCAGCAGAGTGGAGTTGGGCTACGATTATGGGGCATTGTTCTCCTTGCGAGCCCAAGTTGTGCGACAAGGTTCGTGCTGAGCCACCGGCCGTCTGGCTGTCAGCTCAAGATGGCAGATGAAGAAAAGCAGAGCGACTGAAGATATAGGATTGATGGGCCATGACATCCGAAACCCAAACATCCAACATCTTCATAGATCAGAAATTATCCAGGAAGCCAAAATTTCCATATCATCTTTGTAAAGGATGCCAACTTAGCCATTTAGAAAATCTGGTGCCCTTATGTTTTTCCCTGTGATAGTGAATTTCGGGTCAGTGCAAAAGTTCCCCTGATATTACGGGGAACTGTACATTTCTGGGACACTGTATGCTGAGATTTCTGTTGATAGACATTCCAGGCGGGGACGGAAAAGCCCCTTTTAGGAAATGGGAACCATGTGAATTTTCAGCCAGGAGAAATGTCCAGGAAAAAATGACAAGTTTTTCTTGATTTTTGATGTCTGCCCGCACCAGGAACAAAGGAGCAAATTCGTGATCCTGCCCAGTGCCTCGCGCCGCTTTTGAAAAGAGCGAGGCAGGGCAAACATTTGCTCCGCCAGAGCAAATTTTATTACTGACATCATCTGTCCGTCGGCAGTCTTGTCACCTGGGTAGCTACCCAATTTAGTGTAGCACTCTAAACAAAAGTGTCTTTTTCGGGCTGAACTGAGGTCATGACCTTTCTGCTATAGAAAACGCCAGGGAAATCAGTCGAAAATGAAATTCTCAAATCTGAGATTACTTCTTTGTCAGAATTTTGAGATATCTTTGAGAGAATTTTTCGGTACCATGCAGCCCTCTCTGTAATCTGAGATACTTGTCAGAATTGTACACAAAGCCCCGATTGTGTTATGAAGATATAGGTGAATGTTAAAAAAAGGTGCTGCATACAGAAACCTCATATTCAGAGTGTACTTATGCCTTCATGAGAACAATGGTAGCAAGAAATCGACCTGGGCAAGTGCACACTTCCCTGAAGGATCTCATAAAATCACTGTTGTGCATGAGATGCAAGCAGATGGGCGCAATTATCGTTGAAAAATAATCGCCGAAAGCAGGACTTGAACTCCGATCATCTGGAAAGTGGGATCACGAGTCGGTCGCCTTTATCACTCAGCCATGGTGACAAGACCATGGTGATGTCCTTCTGCCATCTACAGTCGTATTAATTGTGTAAAGAATAAAGAATAAAGACAAGCCATGATGTGAGACGAACTGGAAGTAATTTTGCGCGTTTTAAAATCCCCAAATCACAGATGACCTAAAAATTGCGATGACTACATAAAAATAAATTTCCTGGAAAGAACCAATTATCTGGATTTTCCCCAGAGGGTAGTGTGATGTCACTTTGATTTTTACAAAGCACCTCGAGGTTATCTGATAAACACATCAAACCCCTGCTTTTTTCTATCAGTGTGATCACCTACTCGGTTTTCAGCTCGGTGCACACTTTCCCGCTGCAACGCGCGCCGTGTGCATTGACAAAAACCTTGACAAGATATGCACAGGACATGCACTGTTTTCCGAAATTGGTGACTGATCAATATGAGCTGAAATTTTCCGCTAATGATGGTTCAACGGTCGCTGCAGTTGGAAATTTTCCATTTTTTTGAAAATATTTTTCGCAGCCCATCATGTTTCATCGGTTCCGAATTTTCTGTCATGCGCAGAATTCTTGTTATGCCAGCAAGCAAAAGTTTCGTTCGACACATCGCATTCGTTTTGCAAGGCAAATTTGCCCTTTTGAATTTTGGGACAAAACAGTGATGCCGCATTGAATTTTGCGGAAATCATTCGCGAGTCAACTTTAGTGTGAAAAACCAGTCATGAGGTGACCTGTGATTTGCGATAATGTCGCAAGAAACTTGTCGTTCTTCCCATGCCCAGTGGAGGCATTAGAAATTTTTGTATTGTGGCGGCGGAATTAATGTACCCATACATGCGTTTTTCCCAATTAACTGTTGCCTCCGAAAGTTTTTTTTCTCTTCTCTTATGCAGGCGGTAGAAATTAAAGCGCTAGATCGCAACAAGGCATTCCACAGGTGTCAGATTTCCTCTCTTGTTGAAGAGGATCTTTAATTTCTGCAGCATGGATTTTTTACTAAAATCTGGACAGTTGCAATTTTTTACATGCACGAGTATGAGTATATAAATTCCGCCGCCATACCCTGGATGAGATCAAGCCTGTTTCGGCAGCCGTATAAACATTGTATACGAGTATATTTTTGGGTCACCGTGCCGACACCTGCTGTTTTTTGCGCGGTGGTTCAAACAACAGTAATTGAATTTTGTCTCCTGTTCTTTCTTTGCCGGTTGAGAGCCCGGTTGAACAACATGCCGCCGATCCGGCTGAGAGCAGTTGCCCGTTTGTTTGGCAATAACATTTTGCCAAAAGGTTTTGGCCCACGCTTCCGATTTGCAAATTTCGCCCACCTGCAGCGGCTTTTTTGTTGTTCCCGTTCGATTCTCTCCTGAGCTGAGGCCATATTGACGCTCTCCATTCCGGGTCTCTTTTCCCCTTTTTTTGTTATATAACCGAATTGCAGTCCATGAAAAAAATGGGGGTCCATTTCGCAATCATCATACGATAAAATTAATGCCTTTTTGATAGCCATCGGAAAAGGACACGCTGTCATCACACTTGCTGACAAAGGTCTTCGTAACGCCTTCCAGTATGTCCCACAATGACTGCTGTTTTTTATACCTTGAAAGTTGACGGGCAAGTGTACGTTTAGCGTTTTCTGGGACAGCGTTATGATATCCCCATTTGGCATGCACCCATCTGTTGAATTTGCCGTCAAGTTGAACATGATGAGAGAGAGTGAGAAAGATGCAAATGCCATTTGCAATTCACTCTCATGTTCCACTCAGCAGCCAATTCAACAGACGGATGCATCTTTCAATGAAACAATGGAAAAGGAATAACCGTTGTGCATATAGAAATTAAAATTTCGCAACGCATTTATCCGTCCACTGAATTGGCTGTGAGTTGAACCCAATGGTGAGTTGCAATGGCGCTATAGCCCGTTTCTTGGATGAAGTGGTATTGGTCATTTCAGCGAGCATAAATGCGGCTTCAAAACAAAATGCCAGCTCAACCTGACCAATATCAACCTAACAGAACCAAACCCAACCAAACCTAACATGACCTGATCAGCAATGACCTGATATGACCTAACCTGAGCTTTCACTGCGTTAAAAAACGCAAACTCTGATGCTGTAATTGCCATTACCATGTCATCCAAGAAACGGGAATCCAAGAACCGGGATGCCACGGTTGCCGGAACCGGGATACCACACTCCTCGACTGAAACCTTCGTGCAAAAGCCTTTTCTATGGGAGCTTGATTTCAACTCGGGGACCATTTTGGATCACGGCATCATGCGCTGCAAAACGCATGACATTCCTGTAATGCGTTAAACTGGCGCAAACAGCTGAGCTGTTGGAATTCCTCCAATGGGAAAACGTTTGTATGACTCTTATTATATTGAAATGATTATACACTGCAAACTTTTTGGGGGAAAAAGTCGAAAAATACACCAAATTTGTGATGCAATTTTGCACTATGCTGTGGGAATAATACCTCAAGGATCATGCCAGGCACAGCGCAAACTTGCCACCAATGCAGTGGACATTCCTCATCTGTTATCATGGTGGCAAGGTATTGCCACAAAAAAGTGAAAATAACAGACACAACGTTGGCTCAGTCCTTTTTGCCATTTTTCTGGTAGTTTCTGGCAAATTGTTTGCACTGTTGTCAAATGCGCAAAGTCAAAATGGCTCTACATCTCCGTCCTGCCTCACTTATAAGACAGCGGTCATCACCCGAAGAACAAAAGGCATCGTATGACGTCTGCAATGGCCATTGATCAGTGAAAGAGTGTGATTGCAATGTTCTCGTTACTCTTGAAAGCCCATTCGGCCGAGAAGGCCCTAATGGTCCTGTGTGTTGTAGGTATGTCCTGCTGTACTTGAGGTGCCGTTTGATTAAATCTCAATGATGACGTAATGTTTAAGCGCGGCATAGACTTGTGAGAAAGTACTTTTTGACAGGCTCAGCAGCCAAAAATGTTTGCTGAAGCACGGAAAAGGGCACTTGTATTTTATCCGGAATTGAACCAAAGCAGAACATATACCAAACTGTAATATACCAATCCAGATTATGCCAAACCAGACTCGAAAATACTTTTGCAAACACCTGCCATGCATGGGTGCTGAGAAACCTCTTCTGTGATGGCCTTCTTTGGGTGTCCACACAAAATGGGAAATGAGGATTTCCGCGTCGGGTTTCATGGAAATTTCTTGGAATACTCGAAACTTTGTTGTTGCGAAGTGCAAATCAGCTGTCGAATCCCTGAAACAGCAAGATTATAGTTTTCAATCTCGGCACCAGAGGCGCTACAAACAGACAAATTTTGCATTTTCATGAAGAAGTCATCGACAAAAAAAGAGGTAAAAGAACAGCAAGCGTCTATTTCACAATGTTGTGTGTATCTCATCCAACGGTGTGTGACATGCAGACAAATCCATGCGCTTCGGATTAGCAGCTCCATAGTAAATCATTTTCATGTCGCGCATTATCTTAAGCTTTTGTAACAAGATCGCGACAGAGAGGAAACATTGCAGTGAAAAAGTAGGTCATAGGTGAGTGCTCTGCGATCTTTTAGCCGTCGATGCTCAAGTTGGAATAAGATCTTTCACCTGTGCCAGCTCACGATTTTGCAGGGTGACCCGAAAAACCATATGCAAGAAGCGAGCGGAAAATTATTCTTGCTGTTGTTCAAAGTAGGCCCATTGATCCAGGCCCTGGTCCAGTGTTCAAAATGTGAGTTCCATCACACCTATTATCACAGTTTATCATTGCGATTGTGGTCATTGTATTAGACTTGTAATGAGCTGTGGATCCGTTGGGCGCGAATTTAAGAAATGAGTACGCGTTTGGGCCTATCCCGATTTTGCGCGTATCGAAAAAGTGAAAGATAAAGCTAATCTGACCAAACCTAACCTGTCTAACTTGCCTAACCTGCTGTAACCAAACCTAACCTGACCTAACCTAATCTTTTTCCATTATTTCTGGCGTTGTTACCCGTTTATGGAGGGTCGGAACTATAACACGGAGGTAGATGGAAAAGGGCCCAAACGCGTACTCATTTCAGTCCAATAAGCGTCCGGGGCTGAGAAGAAGAGCCGCGACTGCTCATCAAAGAAAACACTCTGGTGGAAATAAATAAAATAACTTTGTTTCCGGTTGAAGAAAATTTTCTTTCTTCTGCACCATGACAGGCAAAATCTTATCGCACACCTGCCAAAAAATAATTTTGATTATTTGGAGCAGCCTGTAGCGTTTGTAACGTATAGCTCCAGGGTCAGATATGAAATAGGGCCTAATTAGGCATATTTATTCGTGGGTTTTCCCACTTGCGGTAGGCTGCGCGCTGAAGAATAGCTGTCAAGATGCTCCGATAAAAAAAAACTTCGAGTTTTCCTGCATTGATCTGTGAGCCACTCTCCCCATTCATTCAGGCAACTCCGTTTCGCCGGGTTCTATTATTGTCAAGAAAATGAAGGCGAAAATAGGGCCTAAGTGTCATGTTTCTGTGAGCTTGTCAGCAAGAGATCTCAATTTGCATAACCCCACTTTGCACTCTGAGCATCACGCTCAGATTGAGCAAGTTCAGAACGGTTTGTTTTGTTTGTTGCGCGGGAGTGAATCAGGGCTCGTGCCACGCGTCGCGTCGCACAGCGAGGACGATTCTCACCCTTCTGCCAGTGTTTTGGTTTGCCACGATCAGCCGGATCAGCGATAGTTGCCACAACGTTTGTTCGCTCAACCTACCTGCAGCGCATCGCTGACTTTTTTCAGCCCCAGGCTGAAGGCTCTCTGCTCTCTATGAAGGTGTGTTCACGTTTAAGTGGCTTCACAAAAACAAGTAGGCCCTATAGGTACCAGAGACAGCACATTTCATCAGAGATTCGGAGTCTGTGTTCATCCGGTTTGAGAGCTCAGTCACTGTTCCAGGGGAATTTGGCCGAATTTGGCACTCGTATCTCGATACTCAGAATAGACTTCGTCCTTCAAGACTTTCCGCCACGTGTGTTACCTTAACTCTGCGGTTCCATTAAAGCTGTTCAACAACCGTTTGACCCAACAGCCCATGACATGTTCATGTGGCATTTCTGGAAGTTGCTAACACTTTTGTTGATTTCTTCCAAGGAAAACGACGGCTTTTTGGAAAGAGCGAAATTCGTGTCAGAACCCCCACGATGGTCCATGTGAGGCAGTATGACACTCTGCCGTGCGAAAGATGTCGAATTTGTGGCATATTTGGAGGGTCCAGCTTGCTTTACCCGTTCTGTCTGAATCTGCTCTTGGCAGCGAATTGGAGCACTTATCAGTTTAAGAGCAACATTAACATTTGCCGGAAGTTGCGCAGAATCGGCATGCCGATTTTTTCTCAACACCCGCCTGGCTGCGCAGGGGATGCTGTCATTTGACAGGTCGACAAATTAGGGCTGAGGGAACTTCTGTTATAAATCAGTTTCACATTTTGGCTCAGTCAGCGCTTCAAGGGCCAGCCTAGCGCGACCGGCGCTCTTCAATTTACTATCACCTTATCAGCAGCGCGTCTCGGACGTCCGCGTTTCGCTGACAAATTCGCAAAGATTTCGCCAATTTATGGATGCAAAAATGTGCTTATAGCGCTAATGTCGTTTTGATATGCGATAAACTAATGTGCTATACGCATTTCACTTAAAGACAGTCGGAAGTTTTTAATTTCTCTGTCGAATGAATTTAAAATCCATCAATTCATTTTTGCATATCTGTCAAAATTCCAATTTTTTCCATGGTGTATTCCAAAGTGCATTCCTAGCGTGCTTCTCTATGTGGAATAAGGTCTACCACAGGACTTAAAATCTCGGTCAATACAGTGTTTGCTTTAGGGTATTACACCACCGTGCATGGTTGGACTGCCGGTTCGACTCGTGTTGGTGGGCTTCGGCTGCCGCCATGGCAACCCCGAAAAAACTGCCAACTGGGAAAACGCGACTTTTCGAAGTAGCGATAAAATTTTTATCTTGGACTGCGTTCGCAAAAATTTGCGGCCTTGAAACACTGAATTTGGAAATGATGCCACTGGAGCACTGGTCATCGAAAAACCACAACACCATCACAAGTGCTTTTTTCTGAAATTTTTGCCACTGCGGAAGTGACTGGATGGAACTTGGTCGCGGGTACTCAACCGCCACTTGGCGTTTTGGGGTCCCATTGTCCCCCATGGGTGGCCATTGTGAGAATGAACAGTTTTTTTTTCTTGGAAATTTTTTCACGTCCTGGAAAGTTTTTCGGCCCTGAAGGTGTTGCGTCAACTTTCCTTCCAAGGGGTTATAGTCTATTTTGTTTTGATGGTTTTTTCACAATCCGGTCAACAGGTCCTCTGTTTTTCTCGGAGAGCAAACTTTTGATTCGGACAAAGAAAAGTTGAAAGTTCCCACACGCAATAACCACGGGCTCGGGAATGAACTTAAAATTCAATTTTCCGGTTTTACTTTTAAAGCTTTTTCGGAATGTAAAAGGTCACAAATCTTAAGGGGTAAAAATTTATCACCCAGGAGTCTTTTTGGAATGCTTTGAAATGAACCCGAAAACTTGGGCTTTCTTTTAAGGATCTTTTCAATCGTTCAAAAAAGGAAAATTGGCTCTTCAACGTTCCCAAAAGGGGCCTTAGATCTCCCCGGCAGTTGGGTGTGCCCAACGATGACAATTGCTCTTGGGAACCTTCGTCAATCGCCATGGGACATTATGCCATGATAACATCCGGCAACATTGTTTTTTCATCAACCGTTGTCTAACGGATCTGTGCTTCGATCATCATTTTTCCTTGTGGTCTTGGCGCCAAAGTCGCCAATTTGCCTGCGCTTGCCAGCCCGTACCCACTGCCAACTGGGATGGGCCCCAACCCTGGTGATTGGCACCCCACTTAGAAAGGATCCCATGCATTTGTGCACATGCTAAAATCAACCAAGTTGCCCTCTCTGAACGTTTAATCAGTCGGATCTTATTGGTTCTTCTTTCCAAAATTTTGCGTCATCCTGTCATTTTGGAAACGTTTCTTCTTCCATAAATCGTTTAAAAAATTTATCAGTTTCGTTTTTTTTTTGAAGTTTTTTGCAAATTTTGCATAACCAAACTTCAGTCTGCCCATCCCATCCAGATTTTCGATTCAACGATTCTTTTGTCAATTATTTTTGTATGCGTGCGAGCGGTTATCATTTTATCGTCTGCAGAAAATATCGCAGATCGTTTTGGCACTTTTCAAAGTGCAGGCAATACAAACTCGCAGTGGGTTAAGTGAGCGTGGGCTGATTTCAGTTGGGGTGCGCGGTGGGGACGAACTCGCCAATCCCATCCACCTATGCCTGAAATCCGTCGACGGTTTTAGCTGTTTTTTCTTTCAGTCGCTGTGGTTCTTTCAATGACAGCTTTCGTCCGCGCTGCTCACGCTTTGGCGCTCGGCAGACAATGTGAATCGTGACATTGACGACCCGTTCTGTTCCAAATTCGCAAGGGTTTCCCTGGGTGACTTCACCTGCGAATTGAGCAAAGTAGCGGGCAACACACATCGCGATTCGGTACTGGAAGAAGCAGGGTGATGCAGAATTTCTGACATCATTTTGTGAATGATAAAGAAAAATGAATTACCGATATGGAGTGCCTCTTCTCCTCCAAACACGATGGGTGTGCTTGTTCCTCCACTTGAGGTGTTTACCTGCAGTTGGTTTTCCACAAATCGCACACCGATGGGAACTGTCAACGTTTTCCCGGAGTTTTTTTTTTTTTGTCAAAACCGACTCACGGGTTTTTCTGGAGAGTTTCCTTATTCGCTCGATTCATCAGGTTTTGAATTTGTATGGTTAATTTGTTGAGTCGTTGTTGGACGAGAAATTTCTTCTTTCCTTAAATATGGTTCTTTTCTGACATGCTTTAGCAACATTGTCGCCATACCTATGAGTTTTCCGGCAGAATGTTGTCTTAGGGAGCATTGAACGCCATCTTATTGAGCTAAACAGGCCCAAACAGGCACCCTGTCTCACTGTTGAAACAAGCCACGGTCAGCAAAGCCACCAGCCACGAATCCTAATGCCACTGTGATTCTTGTTCTAGGGTAACTCAATTGTTTAGCAGATTTCTCTTGACAATGACATTTCATTATTGCTGTGATCATCTTTTGAACGTCCTCTCGAACAGCCAATAGAACTTTGCCTCAATAACTAAACTGTTCCAGAGTGACTATTTTGCGTTGGTGAAAGCGTGTCTTCTGAACTGTTGAAAGGTGGAATCGAAGTGACAAAGTGATCCCGAACTTGAGCTGGTCGAATCGTGAAATTCGTATATTTGCGCCAGTTGTGGTACTCGACCCTTTGGTAAGTTGTTGTCGCTTTGGAATAGATGCGGGAAAGCTTCGCTGGATTTCCCTTAGATCCACACGGAAGCTCATCACCGGCAATTTATCCTGATTATATTAAACAAATTCACCGAAAAACCTTGTCGATTCATGTTTCAGTAGGTATAACGTTCCATGTCGATATTGATGTGAAAATTTTGGCTCACACATTGATCGAACCGCAGACCACAAGGTCTCATCGAGCGCCGGTTGCTACTCTTTGAACGACGATTATGTCTCAGATGGTTTATTATGCATAACAGAAGCCTCTCAGCAACGGACCGTTCTCAGCAACTTTTGGCAGACTGATGTTGCCATTAACAACAGAATATGTTCCGGACCCCACTTCAGGTGCAATTCCACCAAATGACTTCACTCCAGGTGCAATTCCACCAAACTGACTCCACTCCAGGTGCAATTCCACCAACTGACTCCACTTCAGATGCAATTCCACCATACTGACTCCACTCCAGGTGCAATTACACCAAACTAACTCCATGTCAGCCGACCATTCTTGGAACTTGACCCTGAAATCATGTCACTTAATTTGTATTGAACACTGTATTTGTATACCACTACCAACATTCGGTTGATGATGGTTGTTGGTTTGGTGGTTATTTTGGACTTTTCTATAATAAGTTTACATTTCGGTAATTTTTGTGTTCCAAAAAACTTTCGGTCACTCTTGAGGCTTTGCCCAGAAAATTTGCGAACGCTCATGCAGGCGTTTTTGGATTGTCGAGCAGCATGAGTCCACTTCGTGTATCAGAACACAGAGACAAAATTATGTTAAAATGTTGTTTCGAGATTTTCAAAAACCATTGCCGACAAGGTACAATCTGACATTTTAAGGAAGCTTCGTTGCAATTTTTGGCGCTTTTATTTTACACTGCGATGGAGAAGTGTATAAGGTGGCCCAAAAAGTATAAAGAGACGCTTATAAGGAAAATGCTTTTGCTAAATAGTATAATAACCTTGGTGTTATGACCATTTGTGTACCTAATTCATGCATACAATTCGGCGGCGGAGTTGCACTCATACATTACATGTAAAAATTGCGACCGTTAAGATTTTGGCGAAAACTCCATGCTACAGAAATTGAACGATCCTTTTTTTATCATTGGAGGTTCAAAAATCTTTTATATCATTGGAGGCAAAATCTGACATCACCTGAAAGCTCTGGTGAAATCTGGCGCTTTAATTTCTGCAGCATGCATGTGATAAAAACAAAGAAAAAATGTTTGGAGAGGGCAACAGTTAAATAAAAAAACACATATGAGTACATTAATTCCGCCGCTACTTCCTGTGAGACAGTTAGAAATGCCTTCGTCGTCAAATATAACGTATCTTTTTTTTCTTCAGTCCAGGGATGAAGAGGTGGACGGTGAATGCGTCATCCGGGCGGAGGGGTCTACCATGGCAATCGTCGGACCAGGACATCGCCAGGTCTTTCGAGGACTCAGCGTTGCCAAGTAAGTTTCCTCAATAAGATTTAACCCTCGCATTTTGGCAAATTGGGAGGGTGACAGGAGGTCGGTGCGGCCTTTTCCATGTGAACACAGGTTTTTTCTCGCTGCAAAGAAAATAAAGGATACCTATCCTTATCTTTAATGTCTGTTATTGGCTTCCATGGAAGCCACCAAGGATCTCGCACCCTTCAAGGGTTTTCACCTAAACAATTTCAGCAAATAAATTAAAACACTATAAAATTTTGTTTTCAGTCAACAGAATAAAGGCTGAAGTTTCAAATTATGAGTTTGTAAATTGCTAAAATTGAATGATCATTGATTATGCTAAAAAAAGATACGCAAACTGAAATTTTAAAAAGTTATCTAAATTAAAATCCACAGTCATAGGGTTAATTGTGCCAAATTGTGGCAGTGGACTCGATGTTAAGCTCTGCTTGAAAAGAAAAACACTAGAAATCCGCAAACGATCTCAAATCAGACACCCAAGGCAACGAAAGCTTTGTTGAAATCTGGTGCTTTAATGTCCATGTACCATCCAACGTGTGAGAAAAAGAAAGAAATAAAAGTTTCGGAGGCATTTGCTAAATGGGAAACAACATTTATTTTTTTATTTTTTTATTTATTTCAAATTTACGACAAACAAAATGAACTGGTTTGTCGACTTGTCGAGGATACATGCAGATTAAAAAACTATTTACAAAGAAAGAAGAGAATAATATCGAGAAAATGACAAAAAATTATGGCATTGCATAACAGCAAGCATAGCACTGCAAAACAAAAAGGGTAAAAAACAAATTATCGATGAACTAGTCCAATATTTGAGGTGGTTGAGCAGGCTTTCGGAGGAACGGAGAAGTCGGTGGCAGGCAATTCCACTCACGAGCAGTGCGGGTGAAAAAACCGTTGTAATGCTTTGTGAAGTCAGTGAAAGGGAAGTTTACGTGGTAAATGTGTTGGGTGCGCCTGGGTGACGAAACAACAGAAAACGATGTTGGTAGAGAAATTCGAATTTGTTGATGGATAATGGCCTGGAAGAGTTTAAGCCTCCTCTCAAGGCGTCGGGAAGAGAGGTCTTGGAGATCAAGTGTTTTCAACATGTCTGTGACGCTTGCATCACGAGCGTAATTCTGACAAATAAATCGTGCGGCTCGTCTCTGAATCTTATCCAACAGTGAAATATCAGAAGCCAGGAATGGATCCCATGCTTCACATGCATACTCAAGTTGGGGTAGAATTAAGCTCTTGTAGGCTTTGAGCCGCGATTCTTTCGAGGCATTTCTTAAGGTTCTGCTGATGAAACCAAGGGATTTACTTGCTTTACAAAACGTGGAGTTAACGTGATTGCTCCAAGAAAGGTTGCTGGAGAGCAATACTCCTAAATATGAGACCTCTTCAGCCCGCTCAACCACTTCAGTGTCTATGGTGTAAGGATTATAGACAGGTGACGTTCGCGATAGTATGACTCTGGAAAAGCAAATCCACACCGATTTCGAAGGATTTGGTTTGAGGCACCATGTTTTACACCAATTTGACAAAGCGTTAAGATCATTTTGTAAGGAGGCTTCATCTGAAGGGTTGTTGATAGTGCGATAAATAATTACATCGTCAGCATAGAGCCTGATAGGATTACAAATAACATCAGGCAGATCATTTATGTATATGAGGAAAAGAAGGGGGCCTAAGACACTACCCTGAGGAACACCAAGCGGCAAGCAATCAGTTGGTTGCGATAATGCCTTATCAATTTGAACTCGGAACGATCTGTCTTTTAGATAATTTGCTACTAAATCAACGACAAGAGGAGGAAACCGTAATTTGTTAAGCTTCATGATTAGAAGGGAGTGAGGGATGGAGTCAAATGCTTTGGAGAAATCAATCAGGACAGCATGCACCTTGCCCTTTCCACTCAGGGCAGAGCCAACGTCATGAACAAATTCGACAAGCTGAGTGGTACACGATAACTTGCTACGGAATCCGTGTTGGAAGGGAAACAAAAATTGGCAGGATTCCATTAACAATATTAATTTTGCATGGAAAATTTTCTCAAATATCTTACCGCAGGGATTTAAGAGGGCAATTGGACGGTAAGATTTTACCGAATGTTTATTTCCTCCTTTTTTAGGGACGGGGACAACCTTGGCAATTTTCCAGTCATTAGGAAAAACACGATCAACTAGTATTTTTTTAAATAGTGGCTCCAAAAAGAAGGACATTTCGAAGGATAGAATTTTTAGGAGTTTGTTAGGAATCCCATCAAGTCCAGCGGATTTATGCGTCTTAAGCCTTCGTAGTAAACATTCGATACCTCCTCGGGAAACGAAGGTCAATGTGTGAGATCATTGATTCCGCCGTCACTATAAACAAAGCGCTCCCGGATTAGACTTGACACAGCCTTTATTCATGGCAGCTCCAATAGGTAACAGTTCGGATAATGCCTGCCGACCGCCGCCTCCTCCGCCTCCGCCGCCTCCGCCGCACACGCCGCCTCCGCCGCCTCATTTTTTCGACCCGCCGCCTCCACTCCTTTTACCGCCGCCTCCTAAATATTAGCAAATGAGGCAGCGGAGCGGCGGAGGCGGCGGAGGCAAACCAACCACCCAAATCGAAAACCAAATGAACCATAACCGGCAATCCAAACTGTCAATTTCGCAGACGTTTTGTTGTTAGTAATACCAAACCAAACACGTTGAATTCTTGAAGGTCTTGTCTCAACTTCTTGGTTTGGGTTGGGTATAGTTGAGTGGATGCTGATTTTGTCAGTTATCGCGCATCCAGCCGGCCTGTTGCGTTCCGAAGTGACCTGCACGTAACGCCTTTTCATTGCAGACGGAAGTTGTGTCCATCGCCGAACCTGCTAGCTTGAGAACATTGCCGAGCTTTTTGCACTGCCCGCGGGTGATGCAGGTGGATAAAGGTTGTTTTGAAGTTTGACCGTATCTACAGCACAGAAAAATAAAAACGCAGAAGGTGATTGCTATTGCCAGCGGTTCACGTCTAAAACAATTAACTGTCGTCTGGGGTCGGGATACTTTAATTGGTTCGAAAAACTTTAAGATCGAATGGCACTAATGTCGTAAAATCTTCACGAAATCCAAGTTAAACTGACCCAACCTGACCAAACCTGACCTAACCTAACGAAACCTAAATGAATGGAAAAATCAAGAAATCGCCTCCGCCGCCTCCGCCGCCTCCGCCGCCTCCGCCGCCTCCGCCGCCTCCGCCGCCTCCGCCGCCTCCGCCGCCTCCGCCGCCTCCGCCGCCTCCGCCGCCTCATTTACTGATATTTAGGAGGCGGCGGGAAATGGAGCAGAGGCCGAGGGTCGAAAAAATGAGGCGGCGGAGGCGGCGTGTGCGGCGGAGGCGGCGGTCGGCAGGTATTCCGAACTGCAACCCTCCAATATTGTCCGTTGGATCGCTGCACAGTTGTTCAATGAGTTTTGTTTTTTTCTTCGGGTAAAGTCGATCTGTTGGGGGGGGACGGAATATTCCGTCCGGGGACGGAAAATTCCGTCCGGGGTTGAGGGAAAAAGGAAAATCGGTTAGGATGGAAGCGCGCAGGTAGAAATGACTTATCGCTGCTACAGGGTGAACAGAAGATCCAAGTTGGCTTAGTTTTGGTTTAGATTAGGTTAGGGTAGGTTAGGTAAGGTTAGGTTAGGGAAGGTTAGGTTTGGTTTGATTGGTTAGGTTAGGTTAGGTTAGGTTAGGTTAGGTAGGAAAGGTTAGGTTAGGTTAGGTTAGGTTAGGTTAGGTTATAGGTTAGGAAATATCCGGGTTACACGGTGGCATGACAGAGAGCAGTTTCCGTCAAATGTCTCTTTGAGTGTTATTTTTGTTGATTTATCCGTTTTTTTATCTGACCTGATCTGACCTTTCTTCAGCGTCTGACCTAACCTTGTTTTTCAACGTTTCAATCCAACCTTGTTGTTCAAAACACAACCTTGCCTGGTCTGCTGTATAACCTCCTTTTCCTAACCTAACCAAACCTGACCTAACCAAACCTAACCCAACCTAACCTAAACTAAGCCAACCTGGATCTTCTCTTCACCCTGTAGTAGCGATAAGTCATTTCTACCTGCGCGCTCCCATCACAACCGATTTTCCTTTTTCCATCAACCCCGGACGGAATTTTCCGTCCCCGGACGGAATATTCCGTCCCCCCCAACAGATCGACTTTACCCTTTTCTTCTTCAATTTTTCCACAATTATGGTTTTTAAAAATAATTGAATCATGCGGGACATTGAAATTAGAATTTTTTTTGTTGGGCCAAAACATGAAGAAAAACTGCAGGGCAAACTTTTGTCACGAGAAAAAGCAGAAAGTCAAACTGACAGACTTGCCTTGTCACGTTGGTCCAGTGCGCGTCTGTCTCGTGATCCGAAGGACCTGGGTTCGATCCCGGGTCGCGCCGGATTTCTTTCAGGCGTTCAGCAAGGACCATGTGGCAAGAAAGCAGGTTGTCGTGGCGCAACCCGTTGTCCTTCGGGTGGTACATCAGAGAGGAGGTCTTGTGTGCAGCATCACAACTGCGCACGTCGAAGAACATCTAGCTCCATTGTCCAAGACAGAGAGACCTGTCAGGGTACACCGGAGAAGCCACAAGCCACTTCTCAGCTCTGCAGAGTGCAGAGCCTCTCTTCAGGAAATCCTGCGGGTTGGCGCACTTAGCCGTAAAACTGATCCGAGTCGTTTCTGTTGAATGCAGAGCGGAGCTGGCCTTTGATAATAGGGCTTTGTTCTCCTTGCGAGCCCAATGTGTGCAAGCTGGCCGCGTGGCTGTCAGCTCATTGTGGCAAATGAAGACATGAGAATTGCAATGTTCTGTACTTCTGGAGCATTGGAATACGTGCTATTCTCACATGTTGTGGCCTCATTGGAAAAATTGGTTTTCATTCTTTTGGAGGGCGGGTCGGGCAAACCGAAACCACGCAGATAGAGGAAGAATGAGTTGCAGAGATAGTCTGCCTCCAATCATGATTAGAGAAAACTGATAACAACGATAACCTCCTCAAAAAAAGCTTTTGTCCTGCCCTTATCAGCAGCGTTTTCTTTAATTTTTTGAAAATCTGAATCTGAAAGACATTGCAATACGATTGGAGCGGAACACATTTTGCTTATCTCATCCCCAAAAAATCTGGCCGAGAGGGAAGAAAAAGCTGCGGCCCCACAGTGACTCAAGAAAGATGCCCACAGTCTCTATCAGTCAGCTGATTCAGCAGCCGTCTGTCGAGCCATGAGTGTTTGGTTGGGGTCAAGGGTCATTCCCGACAAGAATCGGGTTTCACGGGTGGGTGGAGAATCCCGGGCTGTGCTGTGAACAGGGATCCTTGCGGGTTCGAACGAAAAGCGACTCGAGATTGGCCCAGACATTCCACGGTTGTGAGTTTATCACCGGGAAATAAACAGCAAGCTGCTGAGCCGTAATTAGATTACTGCATATCGCCCATTGGCTCTGATTTTGCAGAGTTGTAAAACCGATCGGTGCTCGTGACTTTTCGATGTTTTGGTTCGATGTTTGCGGAACGCGGGACTCTCGCGGAATCTCCAATTTTTGCATTCTCGTGGCTTGACTCAGTCTCACGAAGCTGGCACTTGCGGCAGTGCGAAGTTCGTTGCTTTTTGCACAGCACAAAGTGGTCGACTGGTTCGTCCACATTTTCTCGGGTTTGGCTTTTGCACCTGCAACTGAGACTGAACAGCCAAGTGTAAGCAAAGGATCATTCATGTGACACAGACATGAAATTCATGTCACTGGCCTTTCGAAATTACAGTGCGTTGCGTTGACGTTCTTGTGTTTGTCTTTCTCCGCACCGAAAGGCGTCTGGCAGATGTTTGGAGTGCTGTTGTGCTTGGAATGTGGTTGCCATTCGTTTCCCATGTTGTCTCCAACAATGCAAGTTTCAGTTCAAAACAAGTTTCAGTTGAATGCAGAGCAGAAATGGGCTACGATTATGGGGCATAGTTCTCCTTGCGAGCCCATGGTGTGTGCAACAAGGTAAATGGTCGGACCACCAGCCGAATGGCTATCAGTCCATATGACTCCACGATGATGATGATGATGAATGCATGGCGGATTTCGCTCGCGCCAGATGCAGAATCAAGGAAACAGCCCATTCCATCATTGTTGACGCATGAAATACCTATCTGAAGCACCCGGGTAGCAGAGGAACGTGGCAGGAACGTTCCGCCGGAACATGGCAAACACTTGTCTGTGCCAGGTGGCTGCCATTTGGATATGGTCGGTGTGGCACCACGGTGCTGGCCACTGTAGCAGGAACATGGCGTTCCCCCATGGCAGCGATGTGTTTCTCCACCGTGGCAGGAACGTACTCGTAGCATACCACCGTGACAGGAACGTGATTGCCACGGTGATTTGTCTTGTTCCACGGTGGAAAATAGCATTCCCGCGACGGGAGCATTCCATGTCCCCACCACGGTGGAAAAACACATCGCTGTCACTGGCGAAAGCCACATTCCTGCCATAGTGGCCAGCATCGTGGTGCCACACCGACCACATCCAAATGGCAGCCACCTGGCACAGACAAGTGTTTGCCATATTCCGCCGGAACGTTCCTGCCACGTTTCTCTGCTACCCGGGGTACCTGCTTGGTTTCAATAGGTCCAATTTTGTCCAAAAAAGTGGTTTCGTGAATGCAATTGAATCGGTGAGAATCAAAAGGTCATATTTCCACATTTTGGCCATTTGAGTCAATGAGTCATTTTGAGTCATTTTCTAAATCATTTTGAGGCCATTTTGCATCCACAGTTTTCAATCAAAATGGCTGTTGTCCGACATTCCCAAACTTATGAAATAGCTGAAATATTCAGTGCGATGAAATAGCTGAAATATTCAGTGCGAAATTATGCTTTGGAATCAAAATGTCGCAAGTCCATGATGAAGTCATATGATTTTGTCGTAAAATTGTGATTTGTGGACACACGACTTTTGATTCTCACTGATTCATTATTGAATCGATTTGAATCAGTCGGAAAAGAGGGTCACATTTGCTTTTGGTGCCTGACCACATGTGGTCTGGACGAATTTGAATTGTTGCTCGTATGAACAGTGCGGAAGTCAGGTCTGGGGTCTGGTCGGGAGAGGTTCGATGGTCAAGTCAGACATGACTCATTCGTTTGAAGCTCCAAATGCCAAAACGACAGGATTTGCAAAATGCGTGGGCTTTGTTCATTGGTCTACAATCTCGGCGAAGCTCAGCTGCGCCACACACAATGTTTCCATCTGACGGAACATAATTTGCAAGCTGAAATTCCCGTTGAAGTGGAACATTGATGGATGCATTATCATCATTTCACCTGCCTCAGCTTCAATACCGCCACAGTGCTGATGCCGCTGGAAAACAGCGTGGGCTGGCAAATAACCTCGGTCTGAGTCTGAAGGAAGTATAGCCCATGCGTCAACATGGAAAGCAAACATTGTCCGCAGGTGAAATAACTGGACTGTGTTGAGTTTACATAATTTCAATGCACCACTGACACAATTGTTATGCACACAACAGGGTGTCTCGTGATCATGTTTGGACCACCCACGGGCAAAAGGGAGCGACAAAGCGACCAGCCTTTGATCAGTTTTTTTGAGGGTGAGGGATGGCTATCCACTCATTTGAGGATGTTTCGTTTGATGTCCTCGGCATCAACGGAGCGCTCTAAAACACCGATGGTGATCAATGAATGCATGGCTTTCCTTTGACCTGGTTGACATTTTAATGGCACACACTCTACCGACATTTATCCGGGGTTCTGCTCAGCACGGTTGCGAAAGTGCGCAAACGTTCGTGTAGCTCTGCGAATTATTTTGCAATCAGATTAAATGAATCGAAGCTAAAGCAACGGTCGGCAGTGGGAGTAGGTAGTAAACATGCTCTGGCCTGGCTTGGCTTGGCTTCAGCTGAACTACTCGGTGTTATTATTTACCCCCAAAGTGGGTCGGCCATTTGAAATTTGTACCATTTGCTGCACTCACTAATTACCACTATTGATGATTCCCTGGCCCAAACGCCAGACCTGCGCATCTGCGATCTGCATGTTTGCCCAATGCCGGAGTCTGCAAACCCGCATATTACGTTTTGACATCACGTAGGTGCTTCCGCAGACGCTGAAAAGGTTTCGTTTTCTGAACTGGGTGCTCCGCTGGTGCCAACCATTGAATATATCATTCTCTACAACTGCCCCGAGTCTACTCTACCAACTGAGAGAGGTTGCAATTGCATGGTTATGGTTGCTGGAACGTCGTAAGTTGGTATATTTTGCTCCTCGATTTGAGATCATTCGCTGGATGGAAGCCAGGATAACTCATGGCGAGACCCACAGAAATATGAAAGTGCATCCGTGTCTTCTCAGTGAACGTGGTCTTCGTGTGAACCGTTGCCGCTGATCTCATCTTGTCAGCGCTGGCCTGGTGCGTCAATGAAATGACGGAAGCTTCACCAATCAACAAAGATGTTTCTGTCGCAATGATCGTTGCATTCATTTATTCGATACAATTCATGTCGGAATCGTGTTTCCTCCCGAATAGCTTTCACTCTAATTCATTTTCCTCACAAGTTCGGTTTGCCCTGACGTTCTCTCCGGACAAACCTCCTTTTCGCCTTTTTACGCTGTAATCGCGAGTTTCTCAGCTTCGATACTGCTTCTCTCTCTCTTCTCATCAGGACATCATTTTTCCCTTCAACCTCACTGTCCTTCATTCTCTCATATTCCCCATCATTTTGCCTCATTGTCCTCATTTCCCCCATATTCCCCATTCAACCTCACTGTCCTTTCCCAACATTCCTCATCACTCGTTTCGGGGGTCCATTCTGCAAAACTGTCATTGAGAATATTCTATAATCTCAAAATTCTCTTTCCGGTGAGATATATAGAATAATTCTCAATGACGAGGTTTGCAGAATGGACCCACCGAAACGAGTGATGAGGAATGTTGGGAAAAGGACAGTGAGGTTGAATGGGGAATATGGGGGAAAATGAAGGACAATGAGGCAAAATGATGGGGAATATGAGAGAAATGAAGGACAGTGAGGTTGAAGGGAAAAAATGATGTCCTGATGAGAGAGAGAGAGAGAAGCAGTATCGAAGCTGAGAGAACTCGCGATTACAGCGTAAAAAGGCGAAAAGGAGGTTTGTCCGGAGAGAACGTCAGGGCAAACCGAACTTGTGAGGAAAATGAATTAGAGTGAAAGCTATTCGGGAGGAAAACGAGTTCCGACATGAATTGTATCGAATAAATGAAATGCAACGATCATTGCAGACAGAAACATCTTTGTTGATTTGGTGAAGCTTCCGTCATTTCATTGACGCACCAGGCCAGCGCTGACAAGATGAGATCAGCGGCAAACGGTTCACACGAAGACCACGTTCACTGAGAAGACACGGATGCACTTTCATATTTCTGTGGGGTCTCGCCATGAGTTATCCTGGCTTCCATCCAGCGAATGATCTCAAATCGAGGAGCAAAATATACCAACTTACGACGTTCCAGCAACCATAACCATGCAATTGCAACCTCTCTCAGTTGGTAGAGTAGACTCGGGGCAGTTGTAGAGAATGATATATTCAATGGTTGGCACCAGCGGAGCACCCAGTTCAGAAAACGAAACCTTTTCAGCGTCTGCGGAAGCACCTACGTGATGTCAAAACGTAATATGCGGGTTTGCAGACTCCGGCATTGGGCAAACATGCAGATCGCAGATGCGCAGGTCTGGCGTTTGGGCCAGGGAATCATCAATAGTGGTAATTAGTGGCTGCAGCAAATGGTACAAATTTCAAATGGCCGACCCACTTTGGGGGTAAATAATAACACCGAGTAGTTCAGCTGAAGCAGAGCCAGAGCATGTTTACTACCTCCCACTCTCGACCGTTGCTTTAGCTTCGATTCATTTAATCCGATTGCAAAATTATTCGCAAAGCTACACGAACGTTTGCGCATTTTCACAACCGTGCTGAGCAGAACCCCGGATAAATGTCGGTACAGGGTGTGCCATTAAAATGTCAACCAGGTCAAAGGAAAGCCATGCATTCATTGCTCACCATCGGTGTTTTAGAGCGCTCCGTAGCTGCCGAGGACATCAAACGACACATCCTCAAATGAGTGGGTAACCATCCCTCACCCTCAAAAACTGATCAAGGGCTGGTCGCTTCGTCGCTCCCTTTAACCAGTGGGTGGCCCAAACATAATTATGAAACACCCTGTTGTGTGCATAACAATTGTGTCAGTGGTGCATTGAAATTATGTAAACTCAACACAGTCCAGTTATTTCACTTGGACAATGTTTGCTTTCCATGTTGACGCATGGGCTATACTTCCTTCAGACTCAGACCGAGGTTATTTGCCAGCCCACGCTGTTTTCCAGCGGCATCAGCACTGTGGCGGTATTGAAGCTGAGGCAGGTGAAATGATGATAATGCCATCCATCAATGTTCCACTTCCAACGGGAATTTCAGCTTGCAAATTATGTTCCGTCAGATGGAAACATTGTGTGTGGCGCAGCTGAGCTTCGCCGAGATTGTAGACCAATGAACAAAGCCCACGCATTTTGCAAATCCTGTCGTTTTGGCATTTGGAGCTTCAAACGAATGAGTCATGTCTGACTTGACCATCGAACCTCTCCCGACCAGACCCCAGACCTGACTTCCGCACTGTTCATACGAGCAACAATTCAAATTCGTCCAGACCACATGTGGTCAGGCACCAAAAGCAAAATGTGACCCTCTTTTCCGACCGATTCAAATCGATTCAATAATTGAATCAGTGAGAATCAAAAGGTCGTGTGTCCACAAATCACAATTTTACGACAAAATCATATGACTTCATCATGGACTTGCGACATTTTGATTCCAAAGCATAATTTCGCACTGAATATTTCAGCTATTTCATCGCACTGAATATTTCAGCTATTTCATAAGTTTGGGAATGTCGGACAACAGCCATTTTGATTGAAAACTGTGGATGCAAAATGGCCTCAAAATGATTTAGAAAATGACTCAAAATGACTCATTGACTCAAATGGCCAAAATGTGGAAATATGACCTTTTGATTCTCACCGATTCAATTGCATTCACGAAACCACTTTTTTGGACAAAATTGGACCTATTGAAACCAAGCAGGTACCCGGGTAGCAAGAGAAACGTGGCAGGAACGTTCCGGCGGAATATGGCAAACACTTGTCTGTGCCAGGTGGCTGCCATTTGGATGGGTCGGTCGTTGTGGCACCACGATGCTGGCCACTATGGCAGGAATGTGGCTTTCGCCAGTGACAGCGATGTGTTTTTCCACCGTGGTGGGGACATGGAATGCTCCCGTCGCGGGAATGCTATTTTCCACCGTGGAACAAGACAAATCACCGTGGCAATCACGTTCCTGTCACGGTGGTATGCTACGAGTACGTTCCTGCCACGGTGAGAGAAACACATCGCTGCCACGGTGGAACGCCATGTTCCTGCCACAGTGGCCAGGGCCGTGGTGCCACACCGACCATATCCAAAGGGCAGCCACGTGGCACAGCCGCAGTGTTTGCCATGTTCCAGCGGAACTTTCTGGAACGTTCCTCTGCAACCCGGGTGCTTCAGATAGGTATTTCATGCGTCAACAATGATGGAATGGGCTGTTTCTTGATTCTGCATCTGGCGCGAGCGAAATCCGCCATGCATTCATCATCATCATCATCGTGGAGTCATATGGACTGATTGCCATTCGGCTGGTGGTCCGACCATTTACTTTGTTGCACACACCTTGGGCTCGCAAGGAGAACTATGCCCCATATAATCGTAGCCCATTTCTGCTCTGCATTCACTGAAACTTGTTTTGAACTGAAACTTGCATTGGTGGAGACAACATGGGAAACGAATTGCAATCACTTTTCAAGCACAACAGCACTCCAAACATGTGCCAGACGCCTTTCGGTGCGGAGAAAGACAAACACAAGAACGTCAACGCAACGCACTGTTATTTCGAAAGGCAAGTGACATGAACGAATGATCCTTTGCTTCACACTTGACTGTTCAGTCTCAGTTGCAGGTGCAAAAGCCAAACCCGAGAAAATGTGGACGCACCAGTCGACCACTTTGCGCTGTGCAAAAAGCAACGAACTTCCCACTGCCGCAAGTGCCAGCTTCGTGAGACTGAGTCAAGCCACGAGAATGCAAAAATTGGAGATTCCGCGAGAGTCCCGCGTTCCGCAAACATCGAACCAAAACATCGAAAAGTCACGAGCACCGATCGGTTTTACAACTCTGCAAAATCAGAGCCAATGGGCGATATGCAGTAATCTAATTACGGCTCAGCAGCTTGCTGTTTATTTCCCGGTGATAAACTCACAACCGTGGAATGTCTGGGCCAATCTCCAGTCGCTCTCCGTTCGAACCCACAAGGATCCCTGTTCCCAGCACAGCCCGGGATTCTCCACCCACCCGTGAAACCCGATTCTTGCGGGAATGACCCTTGACCCCAACCAAAGCCAAACACTCATGGCTGGACGACGCAGACGGCTGCTGAATCAGCTGACTGGTAGAGACAGTGGGTGTCTTTCTTGAGTCACCGTGGCCGCAGCTTTTTCTTCCCTCTCGGCCAGACTTTTTTGGGGATGCGATAAACAAAACGCATTCCCCTCTAATCGTATCGCAATGTCTTTCAGATTCATGAAAATGAAATAAAATGCAACTGATAAGGAAAGGACAAAAGCTTTTTTGAGGAGGTTATCGTTATCAGTTTTCTCTTCATCAATGGAGGCAGACCATCTCTGCAACTCATTCTTCCTCTATCTGCGTGGTTTCGGTTTGCCCGAGCCCTCCAATACGAAATGAAAACCAATTTTCCAATGAGGCCACAACATGTGAGAATTGCAGCACGTATTCCAATGCTCCAGAAGTACAGAACATTGCAATTCTCATGTCTTCATTTGCCACAATGAGCTGACAGCCACGCGGCCAGCTTGCACACATTGGGCTCGCAAGGAGAACAAAGCCCTATTATCAAAGGCCAGCTCCGCTCTGCATTCAACAGAAACGACTCGGATCAGTTTTACGGCTAAGTGCGCCAACCCGCAGGATTTCCTGAAGAGAGGCTCTGCACTCTGCAGAGCTGAGAAGTGGCTTGTGGCTTCTCCGGTGTACCCTGACAGGTCTCTCTGTCTTGGACAATGGAGCTAGATGTTCTTCGACGTGCGCAGTTGTGATGCTGCACACAAGACCTCCTTCTTGATGTACCACCCGAAGGACAACGGGTTGCGCCACGACAACCTGCTTTCTTGCCTCATGTACCTTGCTGAACGCCTGAAAGAAATCCGGCGCGACCCGGGATCGAACCCAGGTCCTTCGGGTCACGAGACAGACGCGCACTGGACCAACGTGACAAGGCAAGTCTGTCAGTTTGACTTTCTGCTTTTTCTCGTGACAAAAGTTTGCCCTGCAGTTTTCTTCATGTTTTGGCCCAACAAAAAAAATTCTAATTTCAATGTCCCGCATGATTCAATTATTTTAAAAACCATAATTGTGGAAAAATTGAAGAAGAAAAGGGTAAAGTCGATCTGTTGGGGGGGGACGGAATATTCCGTCCGGGGACGGAAAATTCCGTCCGGGGTTGATGGAAAAAGGAAAATCGGTTGTGATGGGAGCGCGCAGGTAGAAATGACTTATCGCTGCTACAGGGTGAACAGAAGATCCAGGTTGGCTTAGTTTAGGTTAGGTTAGGTTAGGTTAGGTTAGGTTAGGTTTGGTTAGTTAGGGAAAAGGAGGTTATACAGAAGACCAGGCAAGGTTGTGTTTGGAACAATAAGGTTGGATTGAAACGTTGAAAAACAAGGTTAGGTCAGACGCTGAAGAAAGGTCAGATAAGGTCAGATTAAAAAACGGATAAATAAATCAACAAAAAATAACATTTAAGAAACATTTGACGGAAACTGCTCTCTGTCATGCCACCGTGTAACCCGGATATTTCCTAACCTATAACCCAACCTAACCTAACCTAACCTAACCTAACCTAACCTAACCTAACCTAACCATAACCTAACCTAACCTAATCAAACCAAACTAACCTTCCCAACCTAACCTTACCTAACCTACCCTAACCCAATCTAAACCAAAACAAAGCCAACTTGGATCTTCTGTTCACCCTGCTGTAGCAGCAATAAGTCATTTCTGACTGCGCGCTTCCATCCCAACCGATTTTCCTTTTTCCCTCAACCCCGGACGGAATTTTCCGTCCCCGGACGGAATATTCCGTCCCCCCCCAACAGATCGACTTTACCCGAAAAAAGAAACAAAATCATTGAACAACTGTGCAGCGATCCAACGGGACAATATTGGAGGGTTGCAGTTCGGAATACCTGCCGACCGCCGCCTCCGCCGCAACACGCCGCCTCCGCCGCCTCATTTTTTCGACCTCGGCCTCTGCTCCATTCCCGCCGCCTCCTAAATATCAGTAAATGAGGCGGCGGAGGCGGTGGAGGCGGCGGAGGCGGTGGAGGCGGCGGAGGCGGCGGAGGGTGCGAGGCGGCGGAGGCGGCGGAGGCGGCGGAGGCGGCGGAGGCGATTTCTTGATTTTCCATTCATTTAGGTTTCGTTAGGTTAGGTCAGGTTTGGTCAGGTTGGGTCAGTTTAACTGGATTTCGTGAAGATTTTACGACATTAGTGCCATTCGATCTTAAAGTTTTTCGAACCAATTAAAGTATCCCGACCCCAGACGACAGTTAATTGTTTTAGACGTGAACCGCTGGCTCAGCATTATCAATCACCTTCCGCGCTTTTATTTTTCTGAGCTGTAGATACGTGTACGGTCAAACTTCAAAACAACCATTAATCCACCTGCTCCACCCGCGGGCAGTGGCAAAAAAGCTCGGCGACGGCAATGCTCTCAAGCCAGCAGGTTCGACGATGGACACAACTTCCGTCTGCAGTGAAAAGGCGTTAACGTGCAGGTCACTTCGGAACGCAACAGACCGGCTGGATGCGCGATAAACTGACAAAATCAGCATCCACTCAAACTATACCCAAACCAGCAACCCAAGAAGTTGAGAACAAGACCTTCAAGAAATTCAAACGTGTTTGGTTTGGTATTACGAAACAACAAAACGTCTGCGAAATTGGCAGTTTGGATTGCCGGTTATGGTTCATTTGGTTTTCGATTTGGGTGGTTTGGTTGCCTCCGCCGCCTCCGCCGCCTCCGCTGCCTCATTTGCTAATATTTAGGAGGCGGCGGTAAAAGGAGTGGAGGCGGCGGGTGAAAAAATGAGGCGGCGGAGGCGGCGGTGCGGCGGAGGCGGCGGAGGCGGAGGAGGCGGCGGTCGGCAGGCATTATCCGAACTGTTACCTATGGAGCTGCCATGAATAAAGGCTGTTGTCAAGTCTAATCCGGGAGCGCTTTGTTTATAGTGACGGCGGAATCAATGATCTCACACATTGACCTTCGTTCTGTCAAGTCAGCCGACCATTCTTGGAACTTGACCCTGAAATCATGTCAATAAATTTGCATTGGACACTGCATTTGTATACCACTACCAACATTCGGTTGATGATGGTTGTTGGTTTGGTGGTTATTTTGGACTTTTCTATAATAAGTTTACATTTAGGTAATTTTTGTGTTTCAAAAAACTCGGCCGCTCTTGCGGCTTTGTCCAGATAATTTTCGAAAGCTCATGCAGGCGTGTTTGGATTGTCGAGCATGAGTCCACTTCGTGTATCAGAACACAGAGACAAAATTATGTTAAAATGTTGTTTCGAGATTTTCAAAAACCATTGCCGACAAGGTACAATCTGACATTTTTAAGGAAGCTTCGTTGCAATTTTGGCGCTTTTATTTTTCACTGCCTGATGCAGAAGAGTCGGTGCTGCATAGCCCAAAAAGTATAAAGAGACGCTTATAAGGAAAATGCTTTTGCTAAATAGTATAATAACCTTGGGTGTTATGACCATTTGTGTACCTAATTCATGCATACAATTCGGCGGCGGAGTTGCACTCATACATTACATGTAAAAATTGCGACCGTTAAGATTTTGGCGAAAACTCCATGCTACAGAAATTGAACGATCCTTTTTTTATCATTGGAGGTTCAAAAATCTTTTATATCATTGGAGGCAAAATCTGACATCACCTGAAAGCTCTGGTGAAATCTGGCGCTTTAATTTCTGCAGCATGCATGTGATAAAAACAAAGAAAAAATGTTTGGAGAGGGCAACAGTTAAATAAAAAAACACATATGAGTACATTAATTCCGCCGCTACTTCCTGTGAGACAGTTAGAAATGCCTTCGTCGTCAAATATAACGTATCTTTTTTTTCTTCAGTCCAGGGATGAAGAGGTGGACGGTGAATGCGTCATCCGGGCGGAGGGGTCTACCATGGCAATCGTCGGACCAGGACATCGCCAGGTCTTTCGAGGACTCAGCGTTGCCAAGTAAGTTTCCTCAATAAGATTTAACCCTCGCATTTTGGCAAATTGGGAGGGTGACAGGAGGTCGGTGCGGCCTTTTCCATGTGAACACAGGTTTTTTCTCGCTGCAAAGAAAATAAAGGATACCTATCCTTATCTTTAATGTCTGTTATTGGCTTCCATGGAAGCCACCAAGGATCTCGCACCCTTCAAGGGTTTTCACCTAAACAATTTCAGCAAATAAATTAAAACACTATAAAATTTTGTTTTCAGTCAACAGAATAAAGGCTGAAGTTTCCAAATTATGAGCTTGAAAATTGCTAAAATTGAATGATCATTGATTATGCTAAAAAAAGATACGCAAACTGAAATTTTAAAAAGTTATCTAAATTAAAATCCACAGTCATAGGGTTAATTGTGCCAAATTGTGGCAGTGGACTCGATGTTAAGCTCTGTGCTGAAAAGAAAAACACTAGAAATCCGCAAACGATCTCAAAATCAGACACCCAAGGCCAACGAAAGCTTTGTTGAAATCTGGTGCTTTAATGTCCATGTACCATCCAACGTGTGAGAAAAAGAAAGAAATAAAAGTTTCGGAGGCATTTGCTAAATGGGAAACAACATTTATTTTTTTATTTTTTTATTTACTTCAAATTTACGACAAACAAAATGAACTGGTTTGTCGACTTGTCGAGGATACATGCAGATTAAAAAACTATTTACAAAGAAAGAAGAGAATAATATCGAGAAAATGACAAAAAATTATGGCATTGCATAACAGCAAGCATAGCACTGCAAAACAAAAAGGGTAAAAAACAAATTATCGATGAACTAGTCCAATATTTGAGGTGGTTGAGCAGGCTTTCGGAGGAACGGAGAAGTCGGTGGCAGGCAATTCCACTCACGAGCAGTGCGGGTGAAAAAACCGTTGTAATGCTTTGTGAAGTCAGTGAAAGGGAAGTTTACGTGGTAAATGTGTTGGGTGCGCCTGGGTGACGAAACAACAGAAAACGATGTTGGTAGAGAAATTCGAATTTGTTGATGGATAATGGCCTGGAAGAGTTTAAGCCTCCTCTCAAGGCGTCGGGAAGAGAGTGAACCTTAAGAAATGCCTCGAAAGAATCGCGGCTCAAAGCCTACAAGAGCTTAATTCTACCCCAACTTGAGTATGCATGTGAAGCATGGGATCCATTCCTGGCTTCTGATATTTCACTGTTGGATAAGATTCAGAGACGAGCCGCACGATTTATTTGTCAGAATTACGCTCGTGATGCAAGCGTCACAGACATGTTGAAAACACTTGATCTCCAAGACTCTCTTCCCGACCCTTGAGAGGAGGCTTAAACTCTTCCACCATTATCCATCAACAAATTCGAATTTCTCTACCAACATGTTTTCTGTTGTTTCGTCACCCAGGCGCACCCAACACATTTACCACGTAAACTTCCCTTTCACTGACTTCACAAAGCATTACAACGGTTTTTTCACCCGCACTGCTCGTGAGTGGAATTGCCTGCCACCAACTTCTCCGTTCCTCCGAAAGCCTGCTCAACCACCTCAAATATTGGACTAGTTCATCGATAATTTGTTTTTTACCCTTTTTGTTTTGCAGTGCTATGCTTGCTGTTATGCAATGCCATAATTTTTGTCATTTTCTCGATATTATTCTCTTCTTTCTTTGTAAATAGTTTTTTAATCTGCATGTATCCTCGACAAGTCGACAAACCAGTTCATTTTGTTTGTCGTAAATTTGAAATAAATAAAAATAAAAAAAATAAATGTTGTTTCCCATTTAGCAAATGCCTCCGAAACTTTTATTTCTTTCTTTTTCTCCACGTTGGTGGTACATGGACATTAAAGCACCAATTTCAACAAAGCTTTCGTTGCCTTGGGTTGTCTGATTTTGAGATCGTTTTGCGGATTTCTAGTGTTTTTTTTCTTTCAGCACAGAGCTTAACATCATCCCTGCCACAATTTGGCCACAATTAACCCTATGACTGTGGATTTTAATTTAGATAACTTTTTAAAATTTCAGTTTGCGTATCTTTTTTTGCATAATCAATGATCATTCAATTTTACAATTTTCAAGCTCATAATTTGGAAACTTCAGCCTTTATTCTGTTGACTGAAAACAAAATTTATAGTGTTTAATTTATTTGCTGAAATTGTTTAGGTGAAAACCCTTGAAGGGTGCGAGATCCTTGGTGGCTTCCATGGAAGCCAATAACAGACATTAAAGATAAAGGATAGGTATCCTTTATTTTCTTTGGCAGCGAGAAAAAACCTGTGTTCACATGGAAAAGGCCGCACCGACCTCCTGTCACCCTCCCAAGTTGCCAAAAATGCGAGGGTTAAATCTTATTGAAGGAAACTTACTTGGCAACGCTGAGTCCTCGAAAGAACCTGGCGATGTCCTGGTCCGACGATTGCCATGGTAGACCCCTCGCCCGGATGACGCATTCACCGTCCACCTCTTCATCCCTGGAACTGAAAGAAAAAAAAGATACGTATTATTTGACGACGAAGGGCATTTCTAACTGTCGCAGGAAAGTAGCGGCGGAATTAATGTACTCATATGTGTTTTTTTTCATTTAACTGTTGCCTCCGAAACATTTTTTCTTTGTTTTTATCACATGCAGGCTGCAGAAATTAAAGCGCCAGATTTCAACAGAGCTTTCAGGTGATGTCAGATTTTGACCTCCAATGATAAAAAGATTTTGACCTCCAATGATAAAAAAAAGGATCGTTAATTTCTGTAGCATGGAGTTTTCGCCAAAATCTGAACGGTCGCAATTTTTACATGTAATGGTTGAGTGCAACTCCGCCGCCGCGATTTCCGCCGCCACCGAATTAGATGCATGAATTAGGTACACAAAGGTCATAACACCAAGGTTATTATACTATTTAGCAAAAGCATTTTCCTTATAAGCGTCTCTTTATACTTTTTTTGGGCTATGCGCACCGATCTTCTGCATCAGGCAGTGAAAAATAAAAGCGCCAAAATTGCAACGAAGCTTCCTTAAAAATGTCAGATTGTACCTTGTCGGCAATGGGGTTTTGAAAAATCTCGAAAACAACATTTTAACATAATTTTTGTCTCTGTGTTCTGATACACGAAGTGGACTCATGCTCGACAATCCAAACAC
>JASGXE010009983.1:0-32579 GCA_030068105.1 Sinentomon sp. SZTP_YWyxl
CTCACGATAAAAGGGTAAAATGGTGCTCAAATGCAATGATTTTGATGTTTTTGGAAAGCTGAAAGCTTCCCCTACAACTCTTCTACAGGCCGAAACCATGTTACAACGGAAAAAATCGAGCAATCATTGAAAAGATCTGGCAGGAATCCCAAATTTTATCACATCTTGACTTTAAAACTTTTCTCCCTCCAGCGATGACGGGGTTTCAGCAGCAAAAAGTCCGAATTGTAACACATGCCAAAAATCGCCTATTTTCTGGCTTTCTGGCAAAACAAGTTTGATCAAAATCCGTCACGTGGTTCAAGAGATATTGACATTTCTGTGTACGGGCTACCGCGATCCGCCGTTTACTCGCATTGTGTTTTCATTCACTCTCTTCTGCTTGTTGCCCACCAAAGCCATGGCGGCAGATTCTCCAAGCGCCACATCTGACAATGGTGAGGGGTCCTCTGGCGCCTCCTCTAATTATACACCTCGTTGGGTATATCTGTGCATTTTCGTTCCTCTCTTTCAACGAAGCCAACTCAATAAAATAGGTACCTTACAGACAGAGTCGTTTCATTTGTCCGATTCGGTATCAATGCATTCTGTCACTTTAACAATAAAATATTGATTCTTATCCTTGCCAATGATTGATAAGGATAAAAAACCAAATTTGCAAATATTTTCTTATGTTTTTCAGCTGCTTTGGGGCATTAAACAGTAAATATTTGGCATAGCGATAAATTCTCACATCAATAATTCCACCAAAAAGTAGTCAGTGAGAGACGTTTTCAATAGTTTCTGCCAAGTTGGCTGAACACTAACCAACTATTGAAGGTGGGATCAGTAATTTCTGTACTTCCGTGCCATTGATTTTCCAGGCGTTGATACCCGGAATTCCTGGTGTTCCGGGAATGCCAGATTTGCCAGGACGACCCCTTGGACCAGCCAGACCTTATTGATATATGGAAAAATAAGGAAAAATTGTTTTTCTTCTGAATTACTTACAAAACAAATACAAAAATGAGACTCGTTATTGTAATGCGCGGTTGCAAAAAATGTCGAATGTTTTTGTAAACTCAAAAGCCAAAACGTCTGCGGTGACGAATGGCTTCGTGATTTTATCACAATGAACAACAACCAGGAGGCAGGAAGAGCGGATATTTCGCTCCTCGATTCCATCCGCATGAACCTCATCACACTGCGCATATTGGTCTGAGAAAACCGCGATCAAACTGCGATGCGAACGAAAATGAACTCGGCACTCGTAAACTGTGAGCTCCTTTCTGATATAGCCTGATTCTTCCGCCCTCACTCAATTTCAAATCAACTTATTTGCTTTCAAGAAAAGCCGCAATCTCCCGCAAGATCCTTGAGCTCGAAAGCAAATCGCAGAAAACAGTTCTGCTGCGAAATAGAACTGGATATAATAAATATCCAAAGGGTTATTGGGGAGATGGCGGGAATGGGAGAGTGGGTCAACGAGGGGACAGGAATCGAACAGGGGGTCAAAACCGTGGGCGCATAAGCAATTTCTTTAATCTTGTTTATTTTCCATTTGATTTTTTCTTCTTCACTTTTTGAAATTGAAATCAAAAACAGAATTAAACGTTTTGCTGTTCTGAAATCGAAATAAGTTTTTCGTCAGATAAATCAGTGAATGCCCTTTCGGAAACCGTGGCAATATTTCTTTTTTGGGGAAAGTAGACCAGCAACGGACGTGCATGGCAACGGACGTAGATGAGGTAAAAAATCAATCTCTAAGTAGATACATAAACAAAACAGGAGAGTTGCGGAGTGCTATAGGAAAATGAAAAAAGACTTTTCAAAAAAAAAAAAACGCAAGACAATTTCTTTGCAAGACGAAAAAGGAATGTGATCCTGTTTTTGCTGAACTGAACTTCTGAGCAATTTAAAGGGGTAAGTGGGAAAGACATTTGCACCATTCGGAAATTGCTGACAAATCGTCCTGCAAATTTTCGGAGTCTGAGGATATGAATTATTGATCGATATAGACTATAGGCAATCGTCAGAAAATAACTTTACTTTGGACCGAATGCTTGCCACAATATCGTTAATGAAAATGGAAATGAATCGTCCAAGATGCTATGATTTTCAACCACACAGAGGTCAATTTTTTCGTTGGTCTCTTTTTTTCTCTCTGAATTTCTTTTTCAGAAATTCTCAGAGATCCGGATGAGAGATCATTTTATCCAAATTTTAAAGATATTTTTCCTCCCCGGTAGAGGCAAAATATCGACCTCGAGACTCGTCACATTACAGAAAAATCCTCAAATGACTGCCATGAATGACGCCTAATTCGCCGTCATTTGACGACCAACGTCGACAAATGGCTCATATGTTTACAGGTCAAAGACATCCATTAACTATTGACTACACAAGGATCGCATTTTGACTATACATAAGATCGGCAGAAGACAATAGGTCATCATCTGACAACCATTGCATGCTTAACTGAATGTTTATGGTTTATGTGATCAGCTAAAGCATGGTGAACGGCCCAATATGGCCCTTAATCTTACATCGCGACCACCGTTGTTCAATGACGGGCTCTTGGACATCAGTTTACAAAATGAGGTCGTCATCCATGGACAGTCATTTGAGGGCCTTCTAATGTGTTCGTTCAAAACTAACCTGATGGTCCCGCTGGCCCGATCGGTCCAATTGGTCCTGTGTCGCCCTTGTAGCCTGAAAAATACAAACGGAACAACTTACAAATTCGGTGCATATTTTCAAAATTTCACGCAATTCGAGAGTGGAAGACCGCCATTGTCACCGTAAGACATTTTTCATCGATCGCAGTTGGGTAAATTGATGTTTGCGCGAACAATTGGCAATCTTCTTTCTTTTTTTTTTCTTTTTTTTTTCTTTTTTTTTCTTTTTTTGCGTTTTATGTGAAACTTCGTGAAAGATTTTTTAAAAAATGCGGGTTGCCGTAGATTGTTGAATTTTAAACATCATATTTTATATGAATGCTGCTTGCGAAACAAATATCAAAACGCGGTTTGGCCTTCTTTTAATTCAACTAGGCCTATAGGTGTGTCGGTCCCTGCGGCGTTCGGCCGCCAACCACCGTCATGGCAGCTCGTGTATTCCAAGCGAATGCATGCCATACACACTCTCTGAAGGAAGGGATCAAATTTGACCCAAGTTGGGTCAAATTTGACCCAACCGCTGGGTCACCCAAGCGAATGCGTGCCATACACTCTCTGAAGGAAGGGCGATCAAATTTGACCCAAGTTGGGTCAAATTTGACCCAACCGCTGGGTCAGATGTGAGCCAGAAGAAAGAGGGTCAAATTGACCCAGTGATGTTGGGTCATGGGTTTGATATAATTTGTTGGGTCAAATTTTTGTTCAAATTTTGCGTCAAAATCACTCCAAAGGGGATAACATCTATCTTCAAATCTGGTGGTTTTTTACGACAATTCAGTTCAAACAAACCACAAACCACGATTCCAATTATTATAACATTCATCTTTGTTTAACATCAAGATTTTCCCATATCCCAGGTCTCAATGAGACCGGGGAAATATTTGAGATCTCATCCATGGTACAAGTAAGGTAATTTTTTTATTTCCTACTTAATAATAACTTATTTTTTTGTCTTCGGAGCCATTCTAAATACCCGGGCCACAGGAGATTTTTGTCAGACTTTTCAAGCACGGGCAATGTTATTCCCCGTCTAGTAAGCGCCGTTAAATGCATTCCTTCATGTGATGTGTTTTGCGGTGCATGCGAGATGGGGAATAACATCGCCCCTTGCTTCAAAAATCTGAAAAAAATCTCCTATGGCCCGGTTGTTCAGAATGGCTCTGTATAACGTCTGTTGGAAAAATGCATACCTGCCCCGCCAATCAATCTCATCTCTTTCGGACACTTGAAACTCTCTCCAAGTGCAAGAATACGTGCAGCTCAACTCATGATTTCTTTTGATGTTTGACTGTTTTGCGAAATGGATGCCCCAAATGTCCAAATGTGGCATCACATCACTGGAAATTTTGGCAAGATCCGAGCCACTATTGGTGACGTGTGTAAAGAACAATGTCTTTGGGCACTAAAATGGCTGCTTCTGCATTCGAAAGTCTTCCCCAAAGGTTGAAAAAGAAGTGAGGGTTTTGCGGTGCTTTGCCAGAAAGTCTTTTCATCAACAGAGAACGACGGAACTGTCTTTTTCGTGGTTTCCAGACATTTCGCGTGGAACCAAACAGCACAACCAAGTGAATGTTTGCACCGCATGCATCATTCACCGGCAGCCGCCACATATTCGCCATTAAATTTGCAGGTTACAAGGCTGTCTCGTCAGGTAAATCCTGTGGCTCATAGGGTATCACGCGGTAGATTGTTGTCAGTAGTTGGGCATATATCAAATCAGGAAAAGTGAGGGGATACTCGTATGTGTGATGCGCAGGTGGCGTTGTGTTGGGCACACAAAAGCCGAGCAGTGGGGAATGCGTTTCAGGTAGTGTGAGTTTGCGCAATATTGTCGAAAAGATTTGAATAGCTCAACACAATTGAAAGTTCGAAAAGGAATATCAACGGACGAAAATTGTTGAGTACAGGGCCTTTAAATTTCTCTAATTTTTTCCCTCAAATCTGTCTCCACTCACAAAATATTTCGTCGCAAGTCAGTTGGGAATTCAAACAACAATAGAATGAAAGGAAAAGATGCAGACACGTCGACAGAGTGAAAATGATTGAAACCTGCTTCGATTGTATTGCGGTGCATGTACTTGCCTTCACCAGGAGACTGAACCATCGTGCCTTCAAAGTTCAAATGAAATGGCTGAGGCATCCAAGCGGCAATTCTGTCCGTAGGCAGTGTCGTTATGACAGTGTTTGGACGCCAGAAACTGCATCCCACCGTAATTCAGCTTAAATAAACCGAACTTACAAAAGTATAATGTAACTGTTTAAAAAAACACAGTGCCTGCTCGCTGGAGCCGTTGCAGAATATTAGCCAATTAGGTATCTTTTGTTTTTCCTTACCATGCGTCTTTTTGTCTTCTTTACCATGCGTCACGTTATTTCTCATGACGGAACTGTCATGTGCCTTTCTTTTCCACCAGCATGGCTTGCATAGACCAATAATAGTGCCCAATATTATCCGTGAAACCGATCCTTTCTACAGTTGAGATTCGAATAAGGCAAAGAAAATAAATGATAGGCTTTGTTCGAAGGCTTTGCTTCCGCGATTTAGATCCACAATATTTGGGCGAAAACTGTACCTTTGAGAGAACGGAAAAGTCGAGAAAATTGTGACTTTGGTTGGAAATGTTGACGGGCATCAGGTGTGGACACAACTTACAGCGGGTGCCATCAGATGCCGGGCATGTACGAATAACAGTTTCACAGCAGAGTCAATCGAAAAAAATAAACCATCGGACGAGCTCTCATCATTCGGTTGATTGGCGAAAAATTGCCTACGGAAAACGGTACACGAACAGAGAGCAGAGGACACAATTCTAGGCGCACACCTGAAGCAGCTGCCCATGAGCACGCTGAAAATACGCTACCAACTCAAATAATTGTGTTTGTCGCATTGTCCCTTGTCTTGGAGCCCAATATAAAATACATTAATTCTTCACTTGAATAACTGCCTACAGTACCACAAGAGGCTGCAATCTCGTCATATGCGCTACTGGTGATGTTGTCTTTTGGCTTTCGTTTCTGTTGCGCAATGTCGGCACAACATCGGGCATTTTTTTCCCAATCCACTTCCGCAAGCGCGTCTCTGATTAGCTGTTGGGAATTCCAGCCAATTTCAACATTTTATTTTCGAAACTAAACCTAACCGAACCTAACCTGACCTAACCTAACCTAACCCTATTGTGACCTGATAAAGAGTTGCGAAGCGGTTGCAAACATGCCAAATGGCAAAAAGCGGTGGCACTTCCCCAGTAGCAAAAACGGTGCCAAGGACGTTCCGCATTTTGGTGCCAGGAACGTTCCAAAGCGATGGTGCCATTCCCGTTTTGTGGTCGGGTGGCAGGACCGTTCTGCCACCATTCCCCAGAACGTTCTTGGGACGATCCCATGGCACCGAAAGTTTGCGACATTGGTGCCAGAACGGTTCCAGAACGTGAAAAGAAGGTTCCCAGAACGTCCCATTACCGATCTTGCAACCGTTTTGGGACCCTCCTGATTTTTTTCATGTCATTTGCTCTTAATTTTCTCTTTCACTTGGTTATTTGGCATCTTTCCGCTGTTGTGGACCCGTGTTGTCGACAGCGCAGAATGACAACAAAACGTTAAAGGTCCACGATTGAGGTACTTCTCATTTTTTACCAATGCGCTTATACCAACGCGCATGTATATTTATGTAACTCAGGAAGTTTGATGGTTTATCGATTACGAGTACATATGCTATTAAAAGCATTTGGGTGTCTGTTTTCCGAAGTTGTATCGCCACATGAAGGCAACTAAGAATCTTAAAATGGCGAATGGTCTGATAAGACGGCTATATTTTCGACCTGATAAGTTTTGTCGCTGGAAGGACATTTTGGCCGAATGGAGCAAACTGCCATTTCGAGATTTTACCTCACTTGTGCTGCCATCTATCGTAACAATTTTAAATTCCATCTCCTCCGCGATTTGATCATGAGTTTTCATACTTTTCCATAATTTCTATCACTCATGGAAGACTTTTTCATGCTTTTATCAAAAGTGTGTGAATTTTCAGAATTTTCTGATGACTTGACAAAAATTATGAAAGGGGCATGGTTTGCTTTCGGTGGTGGTTTACCATCATGGTTTGTTTATAGCTACTCGTATACATTATTATGCCATGTCATTGGACAAAATATCGTGATTTTTCGTGATATTCATGGTATAAAGCCATGACTAACTCATGCATGACCATTTTTAACAAGGTAGGTACCTACAGGCAGCACGACAGGTCCCCAAAATGCACTTTCGTTTGGAAATTAGAAATTCCGTTTTCCATTTCAGTTGCGCATTTTTTGTGCGGCGCACCGCGCACGCGCCCAAAATCGGTTGTTGCTTTCGGCATACAGGAAGCTTCACACCAACTGGTCTGTGACCTCCAAAATAAATGCGACATTGACCTACAGGCAGGCGCGCGCAGGTTAATGAACACGTTAATTGGTTGCGAGGTCAATTTCTATTTTTCAAAGAATGTCTTTTTAAAAATGGCAAGGCCAAATGAAAACAGAATGTCTTTTAAAAATGGCAAGACGAAATGAAAACGGTATTTCATTCTTGCATTTAAAATAATCGTTATAGCTGGATGTTCCGAGAGCGTTCCACAAACGTGCTCGCAGAACCGACTCGGGTTCGTGCCAGATTGTTGCTCCGGAACGTCCCGGGAACCATCCAAAATGCATGGTTATTAGCACCGACAATCTCGTGCACGGTAATGGGACCGAAAACACCCACTTTGGCACCATGGAAACCGTTCTGGCACGTTTCTGGCACCTATTTTGCTTCTGGGTTCCATGTCCTCACGCCCAGGAAACGATCCAAAATGGGTGGGAGGTGTGAAACATCGAAAATCTCGCGTGCGATAATTGAACCAAAGGCAACCATTTTGGCACCCTTGAGTTCCGCTTGGCACATTACTGTGGGACCATTATCGACCGTGTTTAGTGCCAGATTGGTGCTCGAGAACGATGGGAATCCAAAATCGAGCCATATATGGGCATATTTTGGCACTTCGTCCCAATTTGGTGAGAGAGAACGTTGTCAGAACGGTCCGACCGGAACGGTTGAATATCCGTCCCAATTTGGTGCCAGTGAACGTTCCATGAACGTTCCAAAAGGGTCCGGAAAACCGAAAATCTTATGCACGATAATGGAACCGAAACGACCCATTTTGGCACCATTGAAACCGTTCTGGCACGTTACCGGGACTGTTTTTGCTACTGGGGAGGCAAAAATGCCAAAATTGATGACGTCACAAATTCAGACGACGGGATTGGCTATAGCGATGCCACTGTCCGCGGAAGTGGATTGGAAAAAAAATGTGCCAACATCGGCACAACGTCAGCATCTTTATTGCTCTTCGCGCAGACGACGCGAGGGCCCGTTCGACTTCAGCAAACAACGCGAGGGCGCGTTCGATAGAAATTCAGCCAGGATCGGCCCTCTGCAACTTTTATGCACCTGCGAGTTTTGGGATTTTGAAGCGACAGCGCGCAGATCGCATGCCTTGTTGAGACATGGAGATAGTGCGCTCGTAGCGAAGATAATAAGAACTACGAAAATCGGCTTCAGGGCACGCGTGAGTTTTCAATGAAAAAAAAAAGCAAAGATGAGTTTGCCGGTCGTTCAATCGTCATGAAGGTGCCAAGGTAATTTTATCTCGATATTGGTGTAAAAATTGTCAAATGAAATTTCGAAATTCGGAAACTGAAATCAAAATAAAATCTGCTGCTAACGACAAAAATTCTATTTTGTACGATTTTCCTTTTGTCTCATCCCCTTCTTGCATAATTCCGAGTTTTCGGAAAACTCTTCCAGCATGCATCTGTCCACTTTTGTCACTTTTTCGCCCCAGCCGCTCAGCAAAAGCCACTATCAAAGGAAAGAACATAGAGACTAATACGAATATATTGGAATATCTGCACAATTTCTGCAGAGAAATTCTGATGCTCCACGCGAAACAAGTGCCTGGTTGAGAGGGCGAGAGAGCGAAGCGATGCACGACGAGAAAGAAATAAAGAAAGAGGGAGAGAAAAGAAAATGCAAAAAGAAAGGCAAACAGGCAATTTCCTTCGTTCGTCGTTTTCTTTGTTTTCTTTGTTGCTGAAATTGTTATGCCAATCGACCATATGGAAATGGAAGGGTGAAGGCAGGAGAGAGAAGGGGAGAGTCGGGGAGGAAAAGGGAATGGAGGGAAGAAAGAGTTGTGGCCTTTATGCGTGTCTGGCCAATTTCTTTTTTTGGTTTGGTTTTGAACTGCGACATCCGCCGTTCAGACTTATTCTCGTTTATCCTCTCCTCATCTCCACCCTCCTACATCGAAATTCTGTTCAAAACAAGTGAAAGAATTGACGGAAATTCTGTCCATGGGTGCCAACACGTACACATGTGGGGTAGGGGATGTGAGTGAGGAGTATTTTCATTGCATGACCATTCCATGTTTATTGATGCCCGCTTCTTCCACCAGAAGATGTGGATATGGGAAAGCCGTTCAAACGGGTTAAGGCCAACATCGAAGACACTTCTGAGAAAAAAAAATACTCACAAAATACAAGAAATCGAGAATATCTTTGTCATGTTCCACCACGCACTCTGCTCTTTTATTTTGTGAATTCAGGGTTCTTCGTTTCGGTGCCTAAATGCCTGAAAAACTCGGCACTTTTGATCACTATTGAATTTCCCTTACGGAAAAGATCATGATTTTATCACAATAAAAATATCATGATTTTATTGTAGGGATTTGGCCTCACAATAAAATCATGAATTTATCACAACGGATGGGTTATGATTTTTCTATAATTTAGTCAAAACTTTTTTATGATATAATCACGACCTTTTATGATTTAATCGTGATTTAGTTGTGACCTTATCATGATACCGTTTGTGACCGGATTGTGTTTTTGCATAACTTTATTGTGATTTTATTATGATAGAAAAGCGATTTGACAAGGATTTTAGATTTTGGGGGCAAAATTGAAGCGCAACCACCGCACTTTTCGCAGCGGGAACTAATTGCCCTCGCTTCCAGCTGCAATTGACATCACAATGATATGGACAGGAACAAGTGCACAACTTCAATTAAGCATTCAAGAGTAACAGATCATACAGGAAGAGTTTATACAACACTGAATGGGGAGAAAAGGTTGATCCATTTAACATTTCACATTTTTGACAAATAGAAAACGTTGAGTGTTGGGGAATTTCGGTGCTGAAAAAAGCCCGGGATGGAAATAAGGAGAAATTTGCTATAACTTTTTAATTTGTAAATTTCTAAATGTGATTTGCCACTGAATACAACTTCCAGGTGTTCTCATATGCCCTCCAATTTTCTGTTTTCTTGCATTTTTGTTAAGAAAAACAGTTAAAATGGCAAAATTGGAAATAAAGAGACAAATTATGAAAGGATGCATAGTAAAATTAGCGATGCAGCGAGTTTTATTGATTGCTTTCGCAATAACCCCACTGGCGTAGACACGCACGTTCAATACGCCTTGGTTTCCTCCGTCAACATTGTGCACATCAGTCGAACGGTTCCCTGCTCGCCCATTCCCGGTTGCCGTTCCAAAAAAGACTTGTTTGCATATGTGAAGTCGAGGGCAACATCGCGGACTCACACAATCGTCTTAAGTCGTTAGGTAACAATAATCAGCAGGTAAATAATGTAAAAATACCGCAAAATGACCGCGAACTTGGCCGTCTTCAAATGTGGTGTTTGAAACTGTTTCCCATTTCGATTCCGCCTCCCTCTTTTAAAAATGCAAAAGTTAAAAAAAGCGATGTTTTGCTGAAATTTTCATCGATCCGCCGAAGCACAGTTGGAAATGCGTTGATTCGAGAAACGAAAGTCCCAGGTTCGATTCACGTTCGAGGAAAAACTTTTCCAAAAATGTTCTGAGATTTTTTCAAACCAGAAACATTTCAACATGTTTTTTTGCAATTCTGTTTGTTTTGAAACCATGCTTCTTCTCAGAATTTATGAAGGTAATCCGCTTTTGTTTTTCAAGAGTGCTTCATTGACACTGTTCACTTCTCATCTGGTTGCAACTTTACTTGGACAGAACGTTTGCATGTGCTTGCGTTTTGCCCAAGTTTCATTCCTGAGAACTTGCGAGTAACCCCGCGATCGGCCATTCGTATTCAACAACTGAGCGCAGACAGTATATTGGACGGCCTTGCTCGGCCTGACCTCATGTCCCAACAAACTAACCCCCAAATTTCTCAACTCAACATATTCCCGAATAAAAGCACAGTCCCTGCAGTCTGCTTTTCTGCAAGTTTGCATCTGAAACTGACGCAACACAGCACGCATTGCCTCCGAAATTTCGCTTTCCGATTGGGGCGAGCAATCCAGAAGAGTTGCAGTTCCGAATTCCCCAACTACATGTGGAAGCGCCAAATTTCGCAGACGAATGGGTGAGATTTTATTCGTATTTATCATCAAAACACAGAGGAGCAAATCACGTCAGCGAGCTTGGGTGCATCCTAATGTACAGGGTAATTTGCTACGCCCAAAAGACACGCGCTCAAAGGGATACAAGAGCAAAGCAGTCAGGTGTGCAAATTTCTGAAGCAGGGTTTGCCTTTGCATCTTGGGTGTCGCCATAAACAGTCTGTTTTGCCCCATTTTTCTTCTGCGGCCTTTCTTAGGCCCTATAGCCCTGCATCATTATGCAATTTCACCCAAAAGTCGGGTTATCATGCCAAGAAGATTACCTTCATAACACGCCCAGCAAATAATTGTTACACAAAATTAGCTTGATGCGTGCAGCACACTTACCTTCTCTGTAATTGTAATTGTAATTACAATTACAATTCTGTTTGGCAGAATTTCACACTGCTTTCGGCCATTTCAATTTCACCATGGGAACACCATCGCATTCCAATGGGTTCTGCATTGTTTCATGGATTTCGAGAGAACCGGTGGGATTCCTTGGAAAACCATGGGGAACCCATGGCATTCCCATGGCATCAAAAAATCGGTTTTCGTTTCGTCTCTAGGGCTGCGTGCATTTTTTTATTGCGTGTTTTTGATCACATTGGAACATTGCAAGGAATATTCAGAGACACAGCAGCGGGCTGCTGTGTCGATGCATATCCGTTGCAATGTTCCAAATGATAAAAAATGCACAAAACCTCCCCATCTGTCCTGTGATGGACAACAATTCGTGACACCCTGTAAACTGGCCGCAGTTTTGATTCTGCTCCGTGATTGCATGTCACTGCGACGAAGCATCTCGGCGATGGAAGGTCCCAGTCAACCAAAAGTCGGATCGCCAAAGCCCTAAAACTTTTCCATGGGAATCCCAAGGGAAACGCTACGTTCCCAAGGGATTCCCGGATTCCCATGGGAATACAAAAAATTTTTTTTTGCAGATTCTCAGTCGCGATTTTGATAGAGTATATTGAAGCAAGTTATCCACACCAACTTCACGAAATGGACATCACATATGTATATCCGCATTCACGCCAGTTTCAAGCCATCATGATAATATCGTGATTTTTTCATGATAATATCACAACTCGTTTTTTGTTTCCAATGTTTGTGACAAAATCATGACGAAATCATGATTTATCCATGACAAAGTCATGAACGAGAACGAATCACGAAAAAATCATGGTAAAATCATGATAAATTCTTCCATCATGACTTTATTATGATATTTTTGCATAAAAATCATGACATCTTCTGCAACGTGATCTTATCATGATAAAATTATGATATTATGACGATATCATGATAAAATCATGAAGATATTGTGACAATTTTCGTAAGGGTTAAGAGACCGTTTTGAACGAAAAACGCTGAGTGACTGGCCTTACTAAGTACTCATACCCCGAAAATTCTGTGTTGGGTTCAATGGTGTATTGGCACCAAAATATGTCGATATAAAAAGCATTATTTTAAGTTTTTAACCGCCGATATCGAACGCATCTTCAGATGCATACAGATGACATTTTCTGCTCATTCCTAAAGTCTATTATAGCATTCATTGCTTTTATTTCGTGTTCGTTTTTGGCTTTTCCACCGCAATGAAAAAATTTCGCGTGCAAGATCCCACGTTTTGTTTCGTTTCAAGTGCGAGTGGCAACAGAATTAATCTTTGGAGTTTCATCCCAAAGTCTTTCCACAATTGGAATAAAATTGGAAACGAAGAGAAACACTTTGCTAATGGTCGACAAGAAGAAAAGAGTGTTTATTGATAGACTGGTCTTTGGTGTCCTAAATTGCGGAGATGTTTAGATGTTTACCAAGCATTCTGTACATCTGCTGTGTGATCTGGAACAGTTATCCAACAAACGAGCGTTTAAAGCGAAGGTTAGAAATAGTAAGTCTATTTCCAGACAAAGGTTACGAATATGACACAAATATGGCTGGCACATAAACATTCGCTCATTTTTTTTCGCTGTGCCCATAATATGTATCGTCTCTCATATCTGTTTCACGTTCGCTTTCTCACCATGAATGTTGAAACTTTTGAACGGCGCAGCGCCCACAAGAAAAGATCTGGAGATACATCATAGTTGTCCAGCTGGGTCGGGGTATACGAGTAGCCAGAGGCTTTTCATTCACCAAATCAATTCGAATGAAGATGTTCAAAAACTGAGTTTCCACGAAGAATGAATTTGTCGGGAAAACTCTGTTTGATAGTGGTAAGATTCTGTGTATCGTCCGTGGTATTCTTCGTTTCCCATCCTTCCTTGTCTTTCGCATCTTCTTGATAGTTTTGATTGATATTGATTGATTGATTGATTGATTGATTGATTGATTGATTGAATGATTATATTTTCGGAGTTTCCCCCTTTCAATATGTACAGACACCTGTTCTGCGTTACAATGAGCCACAGAACAGCAAAGTTACTTATGGAGAACAACATCAATGCAGATGAAACAAATGGACAATCGGAAAGCAAAACAAGATTAAAAGGTTCGCTACCAGGGAAGCCATGGTTTTGTCTTTTCCACTTCAGTAACTTTGGAAGTGATTTCCAGCACAATTGTAAAAACTGCAAACCAGATAGTTTGGCAAAATGATCAAATCATGAGACAAGTGGTGATGAGAGTGATTCATGTCAAATTTGGTGCGATGAAAATGGTTAGCAATTTCCGATGGTGATTGGGTTTCTATAAATATCTGTTGGAAGTTTTCAACCAAAACAGTTTGTCATCCGAACAGCAGTTTCGGTTCTGTCTGCTCTTTGCACCCAAACTGTCATTCACGTGCCGACCGTTGCCGTGCAAGCTGTGTGCTCCTGCGCTGTCGAAACTGCTTCGTTCTGCCAACGTTCTGCTGTGGACCTCGACCTGTCTTGTTGCGCCGAGTTTACTACCTGCTTTTCTGCCTGTGGCGCTGAAGTACTGGGTGTGACTGTGTCTTCCGTCATTTGAAATGGCTTCCAAAGTTCCGGGTGCCGATCAATATTGTTTTGATGATGGCGGCTGCCGCTTCAACAGGGCGGGAAACTCTGTTCCGGATTTCGAGAGAACCGGTGGGATTCCTTGGAAAACCATGGGGAACCCATGGCATTCCCATGGCATCAAAAAACCGGTTTTCGTTTCGTCTCTAGGGCTGCGTGCATTTTTTTATTGCGTGTTTTTGATCACATTGGAACATTGCAAGGAATATTAAGAGACACAGCAGCGGGCTGCTGTGTCGATGCATATCCGTTGCAATGTTCCAAATGATAAAAAATGCACAAAACCTCCCCATCTGCCTGTGATGGACAACAATTCGTGACACCCTGTAAACTGGCCGCAGTTTTGATTCTGCTCCGTGATTGCATGTCACTGCTACGAAGCATCTCGGCGATGGAAGGTCCCAGTCAACCAAAAGTCGGATCGCCAAAGCCCTAAAACTTTTCCATGGGAATCCCAAGGGAAACGCTACGTTCCCAAGGGATTCCCCGGATTCCCATGGGAATACAAAAAATTTTTTTTGCAGATTTCAGTCGCGATTTTGATAGAGTATATTGAAGCAAGTTATCCAACCAACTTCACGAAATGGACATCACATATGTATATCCGCATTCACGCCAGTTTCAAGCCATCATGATAATATCGGATTTTTTCATGATAATATCACAATCGTTTTTTGTTTCCAATGTTTGTGACAAAATCATGACGAAATCATGATTTATCCATGACAAAGTCATGAACGAGAACGAATCCGAAAAAATCATGGGTTTAAAATCATGATAAAATTCTTCCATCATGACTTTATTATGATATTTTTGCATAAAAATCATGACATCTTCTGCAACGTGATCTTATCATGATAAAATTATGATATTATGACGATATCATGATAAAATCATGAAGATATTGTGACAATTTTCGTAAGGGTACCCCTGATTGGGATTTACGAAAACACACCTCATCATTGAAGTGGAGGTGGGATTTCATTGATTTCGGATTAGGTGTTAGGTTTTGGTGTGGGAAATGGAATTCCATTTCTTGTCAAACGTTGTTGTCAAGTCTGGATCTCAGGAAAGGGCCGCAGAAGAAATCTAACATTCTGGAATTGTCCACACTCTTATTCAAAACGTCTTACTTTCAGTCACTCTTCAGGGGACACTTTTCAGATACCCAACCATGACTTACTTCAAGATTACAGCAATTGTTGTAATCTCTTAGTTTAAGACAAGAACGAATTTTTAAATTAATAGAGCGTCTGAAAATGTTTAATCCTGTCTTAAATGTTCTCAGAATTTGGATTTGATATCTTAAATCAAGTCATGGTTGGGTATCTGAAAAGTGTCCCCTGAAAAGTGACTGAAAGTAAGACTTTTTGAATTAGAGTGCAGTAATCGATCTTTTGGGCAAGGTTAGGGGAACGGGGGAGAGAGTTGCGGGATTTCGCTGACTTGATTCGGAGGTTATGCATTTGGTGTGATGTAAGTCAACACGCTTTTGGTGTGTTACTTTCGGGACACTGTGTACATCCGGATATGTGGGACAGATATGACGTACGGACGTGATGGGTAAGCAAAACCCAGACGTATGAGAATCATTCTTGAGCAAATCAAGATAGTCGTAAATGCCTCTCGGGTGTAGAAAGTGACGCTTGTGATGCACCTATTTGTCTGCTTGGGCGGAAATAGAACATGTTGCAAGTGTGCAAGTGTCATACCTGTGAAAGTTATGCCAGGGATCAAAATTCACGAAACCTCTTGTAATGTGACTGGCATCAAAAAAGTTTCGGCGGCAAACAACATTTCAACGCCACGTGCTAGACTGGCCCTGGTTTGCCCCTCCTCTGAATTTGCTTTGGGAACTTTTTTGAGATGAACAGGGTGCATCGAAAAAAGCATGTGTCTGTAGCTCTACTCCTGTTGCAGATTGGATTCCTGGCGTACCTCTCTCCATAAATATTCGTAAATCTCTTTCCGTGAAAAGCCAGCAATGCGTGAAGTCTGGTGTTTGTCGCCCCAATTTTCCTCAAAAATAACAGGTAAGAGAAGCAATCGTTGCAGCTAAATCGGCGACACATCGTCTTGTCTTTTCTGTGTGTGATCTTTCTTTTCACCCTGTTTATAATACTTTACACGTGTCTCACAACACCATGCCTTCTTTTATGTTTATATTCATGAATGTTTCAGGGTTGTTCCAGCAGAGGTCGTGCATGGGAGAGGAAATCTCAAAGGAAAACCGCTGCTTTCCCTTTCGGTCTGGAGAAAGGAGAAATTTTAAGTCGAGACACAACATGAATGGCCGCCCTAATGAGTTCTCAAAAAGGTACCCAACCGCGAATGCCGCACGGAGTCAGTTACACTACAAAACACCGCGTGTAGAGTAGCGGTGTGGAGGAATTAATGTACTCAGACATGTAAAAAATCCCGACTGGTCAGATTTTATCAAAAACTTCATGCTGCAGAAATTAAAGATCCTCTTCTAACCGAGGTCAAAATCTGCGAGATCTCCAGAAAGCGCGCTTTAATTTCTGTATACCGCCTGCATAGATAAGAGTATAAAACGAAAAAAAGGTCTCGGAGGAAACAGTTAATAATTGCAAAAACACATGTATGAAAACATTACTTACCTCACCACTACATGCAAAACACTTCTTGTTGAAAGTTAAAGCAAGATCACAGAAAGCCACAGGCAAAGGCAAAGTTATACAGACGGCCGGGTTAATTACAAGGCCCTATTTCCTTTCCCGGGTTGGGGCCACTCTCAACTCAATGCCATGCTATAGCTGCGCTGTGTTTAGAATAGAAAGGGAGGTAGTATGTAGAGACACAAACACCCGGACAAGCCAATCTTTCTCCGCAGGAAAGCTCTTGCGTCGCAAAAATAACTCACTTATTTGAAAACGATAAAATAACTTTTGAAAAAATATAATTTGCTGTTACTTCCGGTGTAAAGTCACAGATACAATGATAATTCCCTAACGGGGTTGAATGGGCTGTCAGATGTCAGATATTTTGCTGGTCTCTTGGAAAAGGTGTTAAGCGCAGCGCAATGATTGGCATTTTCATCGATCATCAGGCAACACGTTTGAGGCGATGTGAATCCGATCTCTGAACGACGCCGAATTATATCTTCACGAACGGCTGTACCGGCGTCAGTTTTCGGAAATAGGTCGCTTTAGTCCGGTATTCGACACACGACACACAAATCTCCAGAAAAAATATGAACCAAAGGGGCGCAAGCCTCAAAAAATTTTCCTTTGATTTCCAGCAGTCATCGAGACAAAACATTGGCATTCTTCGTAAAGAACGCAACCCGCATAGCATCAAAGCAAATTAATTTTGCAGATGTCGGAGCCCATATACCTAACACTTTCAGGGAGTCATTATTTTTTAAGTGTATTCCGACAAAGAGCTGGAGCTTATTGTACAGTTTACCCTCACCAGGGGGTAAATGTAATCTTTTTTTAATCTTCACAAAAACAATATTTTTCGTCCGTTTTTCATCCGTGGCATGCGGGATGGACCACGTTCACTGAGTTCTATCCTGGTAAAGTCAGCAATGTCGAGTATTACCTCAAGAACTTGTGCATGTATGTTGGCATCGTAATATGAATAAGTTATAGACCCATATTGGGTGTATCCGCTTGTGACGCTCGGCTCGCTTGCTCCATGTCTGGCCTCATTTTGGAAAGGTATCATCCACGATCGAGCTGTCTGATTCGTGGAAACTGACTGCTGTCGATAAACAAATCTGGCGTAAGATGACAGCTTTGACTGTGACAAACGTAGAGCTTGTTTGTGCAATATGCAGAAGGTAATACGTTGATCATGCTATAAAGAATTTTCGATTGAGACCTCCGTACCCAAGTCCGAGTAATTAACACCGAAAGGTCAGGCTGCTAATTTAGGTACTTCACATTATACTTGATCCAATGAATGAGCCACGTCAGAGTCCGAGTGTCCGATAAATGAATATTCTAATAAAGCTCAATGATTTAGCATGAATGTTCGATTGAGCTCCACCTTGAACCGAAGAATCTGGGTCCAAAATTTAGATGACGCCACACAACGTGATGTCAATGTCAACTGAATAAACTTTATCAGAGTCCGAATGTGCTGGAGAGATCCAAAAATAAGCTGCATGTGTGACAGCAGGAAATTCGATCTGGCCCCAAAATCTGGCCCCAAAATTTAGCTGACCATGTGCCTAAACAGCGTATGAAATCAGCAGACCGATGAGCAAGTTTTTAGAGTTTATAATGTGCTTGGTAGTCTTGCAGCGAGCTAAATATGTTAGCAAGAATTTTCGACCAGGCCTAACCGAGTAATCGGGCTCCGAAGGTTAGCAAACCGTATTAACAAGATAGCAAACCGACTGAATGAAAAAAGACTACGGATTAAAAGCGCTGGGCTTATAGACCCCGAATGGGTTGATGTGAAAGCAAGAATGTTTGATTGAGCTCGAACTTTCGAAATTAAAGATCTTTCGTGAGACCCGTTATCGGGCTTCAGTGTTTAGCTGACCGCATTCAACCGCAAAAACAAAGTTTGGGGCCAGACGTTTCGGTCCGGATGAGGAGCTGATTCTAAAAATCCTCCCAGCACACTCGGCTCATTCTTGCAACATCCACCCATAGCATATTCGGACTCTAACGTCGCTCTTTCAGATGGTTTCGAAATTAGTCAATTGTGGACACCAGGCCCATGGTGAGGAGCTCAACCGAATATTTTTGCAAGCACATTCAGCTCGTGTGAAGATTTTTCCACAGCATATTATCAGCCTCTGCCCCAGCACATTCAGTCGGTCTGTAACTTCACACACGATGTAGCGATCTGGCAGAATAGGAAACCTTAGTTTGAGATCCTTGCAAAGAAAGCCAGAATTAAGTAAACACATTAAAAACTAAAAAAAAAAAACAAAATAATTAAAACACATTATAATTATTTTACACACATTCTTGGTTTTGTGTCTGACCGCGATTGGCGAGATTGGCGTTATTCACGTAACTTCACTTAAAATAATTGAAGTGCATTAGATATTGGCTATATCTACAGATATCCTCGTCAGAGATTGATGTAGCTGCAAGATATTTTTTCACCTTTGATTGCTGTCTTTGAAATTTCCGGTAACTTTGTCCTGGCTCACCCCTTTTTCACAAACCGCGAAGGGTGGTAAATAAGTGAGCATCCTCATAAGAAATTATGAGGTGCGCTTGTGGTAAGGTCTTCTCGAATGGTTTCGCAGCAGTAGGGGCACCACCTTGCAATTTGAGCCAATCGTTTAGAAGGAATCGTTCAGGAGTTGAACAGAACTATGCCCCATAATATAGTACACGTATTTTTTGCCTATTTACTTTGTTTTCTTTTTCTATACAATGCGGAGTGAAGACCCAAACTCTCACGCGAAAATTCTCACTATACCTCGCGCTTTATTACAATCTGATTGGCATTTTGGAATATTTCGCAGTTCCTTTCGTGCCGAAGAAATGGTACAGTAGAAAACCACCCCTAAAATATAACAAAGGTGTGCAAAGGGGATGAAACCATCATGGGCGGAGTCGGACGAGAAGGACTCGCAACTTTGTAACTCAAACTTCACGTCTCCGACGACCAGTTTTAAGAGTTATCAAGAGCGATCAAAAACACGTCTGTACTATTTCGTCACGAGGAGTGGACTTGGATAAAAGCCATCGGTTCTTTCGAAACCCTGTTTCTGAGGCTCGAAATCACTTGCCGCAGCATCAACCTCCGACGAAGTTTTCTGAAATATTCGCAATTGAATCTTGTATGACGTTGGGTGAAGAACCCCATAAATGTATGAAGTAATCCTACTTCTTACCTTCACTGTTTTTTTTTTTTGGGGGGTTAAGTTATGTCTGCCTTATAACCGTTTGACCAACGCCAAAGATACACGCCTTGTGCAAGACCAATCTCCCGCGACTGACAGATTGACACTCTAAAGTAGGTGCAATCCAAAAAGTCTCCGTCGCTTGAAAGTACCCGGCAGAAAAGTGTCCGCAATAATGCTCTCTAAAAAGTTGACTTGCAGCTTATGTTGGTCTCAATTCAATTCAATTCAATGTTGCGAAAGGCCAGAGGCCCGCCTCAGAGACCCCAGTCTATCCCCCCCCAATTCAATGTTTTTTGATTTCATATTTCTCGGAGTTTCCTCCCACAAAAAGTAATTCGATTAAACCAGCACACAACGAAGATGACGGTAAAAAAACCACCAAATAAAAAAGCAAAATACATGAGAAATATAGGAAGTTTGATTTGCACTGAAGGTCTGCGCTGTTATTCAAACTATTGGTAGCAAAACTTGAATGCAAACCTTATCAGGTGTCCGTCTTTACCCTTGACTTGCAGTAAGTGATCGCAAAATCGGGTCAGATTATCACAGAAACTGCTTTCACATCTGATTTTCATTTTTTCATTCGCGACAGCCTGCCGCCTGCCAGAAAACATAAAAATCACTCCGAAATCTGAAGCCAACAAATCCACATAATTTGGTAGACAAGGGCGAAAGGCTGCAATGATTGTATTTTCGGCTTTCTCCCTTGTGCTTGGTCATTTGTTCCAGGGCCCATTTTCGGCACGATAATTTTTTTTGTTTGGAATAATTTGCCCTTTTCCCAGAAAAGACATAATCGACCGCGCAGACGGAAATCTACAGACATGACTGCGTCGAAATGCTTAAGAGATTCGCAACAGTGGACTTGAAAGTTTTTTTGAACTCACTGTAATGAAAAGCAGTCTCAAAGTAGACATGTTCAAAATATTTTACGGGAGAACAACGAAGTCCGGGAAATTTGTTGGCAAAAATCAAATGAAATATGTACTCGTTGTGGCGGAAAGATTAAAAATCATAAGCTGCGGCGAACGAAGCTTGAGCTTCGGATACGCCGGGGGTTGCTGCGGCTCGGGTGGGAAACGCGGTTTACGGTGGTTGGCCGGTAGCAGTTCCGAACATTTTCATCGTTCGAAATGCTATAAAAATTTCGGTCTGCCTGTTTATCAACAACTCGCACAAAATCACCGCGTGCAAGGCGAATTTTAGGCCGATATCAACAAATGAGTTTGACATCAAAATTGGCTTTGCCCTCGCCTACCTTTTCGCAGCATTCTACTTCGCTGCTCATTTCACACTTTGCCTTCGACCTGCACTGGCAGGGTCACTCGTGAACATTTCTCAATCACTCGGCCACCGCAGTCGAAAAGTGGCAAATCGTGTCATTTTGTGTTCGTCAAATTGTCGTCCTGCGTTTCCAGTTTTTCGGTCATGGATCGTGTTGGTCCATGACTTTTTAGCACGCGGTGCAGCCGGCCTGCACCGTCATCTTTTGTTTTCACTTTTAACTTATTGCGAACCTTCGCCGGTTTTAGTGTGTTGTGTTTTGTGATTTTTACCGTTCACTTTTTGTTCCCTTTTTCAACAGCACTTAGGCCAAAGTTTTGTTAACCTATGCCAACTCGGCAAATCTCTTACTCATCACCAACCTTGGTGTTTGGAGCCAGTCGATAAGACTGCCAGTCTACAGAAAGCCCCGACAAGGAGTCACCAACATTCTTGCGGGGGTGAGTTTCAGAGCAGGATTTCTTGGATCCCTTTTCATTTCTTTGGACTTTGATCTCACGCTAAAAGTTTATCAACACTTAAATCATTTCTGGGGTAAAACATCCTTCATAACCGGTAAGTTGCCGGACACATTCTGGCCTGACTCTAATTCAAAGACACACCTCTCTGCAGTCGAAAACAAAAGGTGAGTGTTTGGAAAACTAACAAACTCTCATTGGGGCAAATAGGGAAAACGTGGTTTCTTTCCGTTTCTCTATTTGCAGTTTTATTTATGGGAGGAATCTGATCTGAACCCATTTCGATTCCACGATCGTCAAATTGTGAGCCCGAGATCTACAGAGATCAACCTCGCGAACAATTTTGGTCAGCTGAACACCACACCGCTGAATGGCCTGAGAACATTTCAACGCACCTGTGTGATTGCAAGATACGACCTGTTCATCAAATGCTCCCCGACTTGGTGTCGCAGTCAGAAGGAAAAAGTTAAGTGCCATTAAGCATCTAAACCTTTAGGATTTGGGACTTCTCAAGGAGACCGCAAAAAGCAAAAGCCCAGTGGCGGTTTACTCTGCAATTGTGTTGTCCCTTTTAATTGTTGTCCGGCCGTTCGGCAAACCGTTTTAACCTTTTATGTTTATTTTTGGCTTTTATCTTGTTGGCTTTGTGCCTTTGTTTTATCTGATTATTATTTTAATTGTAGCATTTAAGTGTTTTGGGATTTGGTCTCGTTTCGAACATGTTCCACTGAGAGTTGAGGATTAAACAGGTCTAAAAACTTGTCGTCGTGTCTGTCACTTCCATTGACGCTGACACCAATCACCAACCGTCCTTCACTATTTTAGATAGCCTTTTCGCCACACGTACAGGGTGTGCGCTAAAACGCTACTACAAGTACAAACAACTCCAGTGATTACGGAGGATTCGCGCTAGGTTTGGTTCCGCCGGTAAAATCGGCTCCGGTAGTTTGGGTAAGTGGGTCGAGCGGCAAATTCTCGGATGAGGAAGAAAGTGTTTCGTTTGACCTTTAGAAATTGGAAGTTTCCGTTTGATCGAGCAGAAATTGGCGTAAAGACTCCAGCATCAGTGAAACAATTTGTTTTCTAAAACTTTTGGGATTTCCTTGATTTATGACAACACATTTCAACGTGCTAAATTGAAGCTCAGGCTCATGTCTGAAAACAGTGGGTTCCATTTTTGGCACTTCACTTTGCGCGAATCGTCAACGTCGTCCGCGCTCCCCTCTTGCGAAATATGTAGTGTGGTTGTGGCAAAGTTTTCATTGCATTGCACCGCAGACCGGTAGATATGCCGCATATTTTTTTCCCAATCCACTTCCGCGGACAGCAGCATCGCAACAGCCAATCACGTCGTCTCAATTTGTGACGTCATCAATTTTCGCATTTTTGCCTTGCCACCGCTTTTTGCCATTTGGTGTGTTTGCCACCGCTTCGCAACTCTTTCTAGGGTCACAATAGGGTTAGGTTAGGTCAGGTTAGGTTAGGTTAGGTCAGGTTAGGTTTGGTTTAGTTTGGTTTTGAAATTTGGATGTTGAAATTGGCTGGAATTCCCAACAGCCAATCAGAGACGCGCATGCGGAAGTGGATTGGGGAAAAAAATATGCAGATATGCCCGCCTGGAATGCCAAATGCAACTCTGCCTGATGCTTTGTGCGAAGAATGGCCTGTGTAAAAACCAATGAATTAAAGGAACTGGAAGGGCCTCCAGAGCAAAAGGCGTTACAAAAACTACCTGCTGCTGGGCGCCATCTGGATGTGGAATTTTTAATTCTCTTTCTTTGGATTTAACCAATTTGAATGTCCTTTCCGATCTGCTCTTTCTCCGAAAGATTTCATCCGATTTAAAATTTGACACGCTTCACATTTTTGAGAAAAATTCCGGTTTCTGCTCTTGAACATTGAAATCGAGTGGCCATGATGGATGTCTGCTAAATCATCCCGGAAACCAAATTTGTGCAAATTATCGCAGTCGTTTTTGAGCGCACAACAAACGAGATGCCGTTTTCGCGTTTCATTGTGGAGCATTGCCCAACATTAAAATTTGTTTCTCGCCAAATATGGTGAAATTGAACAGTTAGCAGTGACAAACTCCGTCAGTTTGTAAAACTGCACTGCAGTCAAAACAAAATACGACCACGTCAACTAGTAAAAAAAGAACGTCAGCTCAACTGAACCTGCTGAACCCAGGTTCAGTTGAGCAGACGATGGCGTGGTGACACGTCGAAAGATCTCCTCTGTGAGTTTTTATTTTTATTTTGTGACTTCTCGTTTTGACTCGCGTTTACTCGTCGACGTGGTCGTAACGACTGTTCATTCATCAGTTGGGCACGGATTGATATTCCCTTAAAATTATGAAATATGTGCATAAAATATGCTTCAAAAACATCAAAATATGCCCTATAAATGGAGAAATATTCCCAAATATGCTAAATGTTTAATAGATTATCAATGTTGTGGTGTTCGACAAGTTGCAAAAAATTTGCATCACATCATGCGGAAGTGCAGCCAATCTTGCATGAACTGGCAAGGTTTGCATTGTGTCAGGAGAGCCATGCGGTATTATAGGCCATATATGCGAAATTCGAAAAAGTTTCCACACGTTTAGTGCACCAAAGATCTGAACAGCCACAAGGCTGCATGCATCAAAAATGGAGAGGGGAACAAATTGATAGAACAAAAAACGGACGACAATGCTTGAGGTTGGTACCACTTTATGTCAGTGCTCAGAAGCAACGGCACCCACACAGTCGGCAGCATTGGCACGACAACATGGTGAACGCGCCCCATGTGCCTACCGACTGCGCACGTTTATTTCAAGTTCAAGTCCAGTTTATAGCATTTGGCTGTAACTGGAATCTGAATCTTCTATCTATTTTGGAGTCTGTTTGGGGGCGGAAGAATCTTGCGGCTTGGGAGAGCTTTGTTCCAAGCGAGGGCCCTCATCAAGCATACCGTATATTGCTGTGTCTGAGGAATTTCAAAATGCTCGCTCAGGGCCGCAAAGAAAAAGGTTGGAAAAAGTCAAAAATTGATTTTTCATGCCCGCGACCGCGAGAGAGATTTCAAAATTCGTGGATTGAAGAAAAACTGTTCGTTTCTCGTGTGCATGACCAAAAAATGCTATTTTGCCCACAAAATGATCGAAAAATGGCAAAATATGCCAAAATATTCCACACAACCATGGCCTTAAACAACTCAGTTTGACATGTCCCATGGGGATTCATGGTGTCAGCGCTCTGCCGCAAACGGAGAAAAATATGCTTTTATGCAAAATCCTGGCCCTATTCATCAGTGTTCGCCAATGTCGACGTATCAGATCTTCTTCAGCTATTCTAACCAGTCGCATAATGAGATCAAAAGGCCAGCAATAACAAACTGCGCGTCATAAACTCTCCCATGATATCGTATTCGCCAGTGTTTGAAATTGTATTGTAAGCTCCAATTTGTAAAGTCCACGATGGCTGAGAAGCTGTTTCCCTTTCTACGGAGAGCAAATACGGTTGCCGGAAATTCAAGCTTGTAGAACGTCCCCGCTTGTGCAGAATCTCTTGCCACGACCCAAGTCTGCAGACTTGCGATTGTTGGCAGTTAGCAATTCAGGTTGTCCGAATTATATATCTATTTATGATGCTGTAGGCCTCAAAAGGTAATGATGGGGTATTTAATTGCTGCCAAGGCTCTCAAGAATATTCCACAAAAAACCTTGGAGTGAAGATGCATCCGCATGGCACCTGCAATCCTATAGTTTCTAATTTTGAACAATTCTGACTCTTCAGGTCGCCCGCAATTGCGTTTAAAAGAATCCCCGTACACTAGATGACGGCAAAAAGAAATGCCTTTGCGGACATAAGTTCATTCCGAACATTGTCTTTAGAATTACAGACATTTGTGCTGTGCACGAATTATTGTTAAACGTCTGTGTGTATCGGTCTCCCAAATAGGCTACGTGTATCCAACGGAAATGTTTTAGGCGTTGGCTGTGGCATGGGTCAGGACTCATTGTTCTGAGTCAGACAGTCAGACGGGCGTGGGTCGTGAAAAGATAGGCCTTAATAGCATATAAACGCGAACTATTTCCAATTTCCAAGAATGTAATGGCGGATCTCCATGGCTGCTGTTTCATGAGCTTGAACTTTTATGGCTTTGGAATGAAAAGGTCACACGATAGCTTTTGAAATTACAATTCGCTAATTTCCCACATATTTTCACACTCTTCTTTTCTGAAATACCCACACACATGACTGGTGTTGTTGGGTTGATAGTTTGACGTTTTGCCTTCACATGTCTGATTTTAACAAAATATCCCCAAATACTCTAGAAAATCATATCACTGACAAACAGTTCGTTTTGATGTTTTTTCTTTATTTTAAACACGTCCTCCAATTTTGACTTTCGTTGGGGCGAGTGCATGTCCTTTAATTTGAGTATGCTTTTCTCTTCTTTTGTTTGGTATTTTCGGAAGGGCGTGTACAGGAATATCATTTTGATGTTCTCCAGATTCAAGATTTTTCGCTCAAAGGCGATCGGCAGTCCTTGGCCCGGAATAATTGGCCAACAAAAAAGAAATTGTTTTATAATAATTGGCTTTTGCGGTTTCGTCAACTTCCGAACACTTTGACTTCACTGTCGCATGAAGTTTTGCGCAGTTTTCGGAAATGTACATGCTGTGTACGGCTGGCTCTTTTCAAGATATGTTTCAAAATGTTTTGAAGGAGAAATTTTTAAGGTCTGGCTATAACTTTCCACGAATTTTATTAGCCAAATTCCATTTTTTTAGGAATCTAAATGCCAACATTGGTATTTCGTAAAATTTTGTTCTATAGTGAAGACCAGGCTTGTTTTTGCATTCTTGATGTCATGATATTTAGCACCCAAGGACCGAAGAATTGTTAACAGCATAACAATATACAGATGAGGCTTGACCGTATGCATACACTCCTTACCAAAGATCTTCGTGCTTTGCTCGGGTGCCATGACGTTTTGCAGCGATTGTTCCCATTGATTCCAATACGTGCCCAACAATGAACAACTCCTATATGCACGAAGAATTTTCCCAAAGAGTGCAGAAAAGGTATACGGTCAAATCTGAAATAGTTGGGCTGTTAACGATTTCGGTTCTTCGATGCTTTCCAAAATGGTCCCAATAGTGCAATAACAAGCCTGGTCCTCATTGGAACAAAATTTCACGAAACGCCAATGTTGGCATTGAAGTTTGTGAAGATTTTGGAAAGATTCTGAGAAAAATATAATTCATTCGTACCGAAAAAATTTCAGTGATATCAGATCAAAAAAGAACACGTAAACTTTCCGAATTAAAATTTCTTTTGTCAAGGTTGTTGAGAGAAAAATCGAGAAATTTCAAGTGATTCTTTTTCAGAGATTCGAGTCACCAGATTTATTTTGTTTCCGGGTAATCATGATCTGCAGCTTTTGAAAAACTTCCGCATCGCACTGTAAAAATCCAGCGATATCTTTCTATCAAATTTGGCGCAAATTACGGCCACACCAAAGTGGTGGCCAAAATGCCACTTTATGATAACAGGTTGCAAGGAAGATCTATGCTACCGTATGAATTGATAGATTGGTATTGATTTTAACAAAATTCGTAGCTCTTATTTTGATAGATTGATAGATTGGTATTGGAATTGATAGATGAATTGATAGATTGGTATGCTCTACCTTTTTATCGCCTTTGGTGGATATTTGACACCAGATTCTTTCAGTGTATTGGCGCAAATTAATTACAGCCAACGTTTCTAAATCTGTATTTGAATGACCAAGAAATACAACAACCTTATCAGGGACGTGAAACTGACAAAATACTATCTTATTAGGTCAACAATGTACGAAATTCTTAATGATGGTGACATCCGCAATATGCACTCCTCACCGTTCAGAGCGAGCAGGAAGGCATCACCCACAGCATAGAATAAGTACAATCTACCCGCACGTACATGATATTTTGCATGGCAAGCTTGAAGATTTTATTTTTTATAGTCATCATAGGCCCACAGGATCAGTTCCGTAGCCATTATGGCTGGACCATCGTCCAACGTCACTGAAATTTTAGAGGCTTATGAATTTTAGTCCGCTTCTCTGGAACCCAGCCAATACAAGAGTAACATTAGCCACCCGGGACACCTAATTAGGGCCTACGTGTGTAAACGCTGTTTTGTAATATAGATTTTAAGCCAGACTCGTAAGATCCCTACCAGAGCATATTCTCATAAAAATGAAGTCGAGGAAGCCCGGATTTATATTCCCGCTTGTAAGCACAAGACTTGAAGGTAATGTCCAATTATACAATGCGCGTGACCGTGCAATCAAATTTGACTTTAAAAAGCATGCTACGATTATGATGTACCTACTCGTATGTCCACGAAGTCAGTGCCGACCGTTGGGCGTGTATCAAAGGAGATCGTTGGGATGGCCTCATAAAATCAAGCGTAAGTTTAAACTGTTATAGCAATTTTAAAGTTTGTTTAGATGCGAAAATGGGGATTTTGAATCAACGGGCATCGGAGTGGACCAAAAAATACGCGTATTGCGACCACGAACCAAATTCCAGCGGTGAAAGAAAATTATGCCGCCTAGCAGTAACTGCGACATTAGCCATGTGTTTGTGATGAGAATTGATTATGGAGAATTCCTCGTAAATTCCGCTTTGCCTTTACATATGCGAGTTTTAAATCTGTAAAATTATGATCTGCCATCTATCGCTGTCATAATTTGCAAAACACTTGAAATGAATTGAACTTGAATGAATTGATTTGAAATGAATTGAACTTGAATGAATTGATTTTAGCCATCTTCTTTCAATGCCTTTGTGTTGACAAGTACTTTAAAATATCCCCATGTTCGAGGACTTTTGATAAGCCTGTATATATCGTCTATACACGACACAAAGAAGATGTGTTACAATATTTAAACAATAAAAAGGGAAGAAACAATTTACAAGCAGGATCAATGCTTTTTTAATGATATACATTTACAGTATAGCAGCATGCTTAGAAAGCATTAGTAAACAGATTGTAATACGACTTATATGGGCGCAACACATTAGTCTTTTTCCATCTATTGCCTGTCAAAAATGAAGGCCAAAATGGTGTATACGGGCCCTGAAAGTGGCAACATCAAGTGTCACGGAACTGACCCTGCAAGAGACGTACAATCAGGGGTTGTTCAAAAACTAATCTAGAGGAGTAAATCCACTCCGGGATGGTTCTACCCAAGCATAGCGATGTTGATTGATTGATTGATTTTATTTTCAGGGTTTCTCCTTTATCAAATTTTATAGAATGACAAATTAATGACAATGACAAAATATGTTATTAAAAGAAAACAAAAAGAGGCAATGCAACATCAAGAAAGTTGGCCTGTATAAAACGATTCTGGAAGATACGATTCAGAAAAATATTTCAGCAATTTCAAAAGAAATTATGTTCAGAAAATTGAGCAATATTGAGTGCAATTTGAGTGCAAATTGGATGCAGCTGGCACAATCAAGGAGAAATAATTCAGAGAACTTGATTCTTTTGTCCGGCAATGGCTCAGTCCACCATTTTGGTTTTGACAGAAATTTAGAGTTTTAGCGATAAATCTGTGCAGCCAATTTCAAAGCTTTTCCTCCAAAAGAAACACGGAGATTCATATTGCCGTTGTTTAACAGTGGCAATGTGTAAATCTCTATTTTTCAGTTCCGGGTATATACCAAAAAGGGACCTTCGTCTTCAAAAATCTCACGTCAAGATGGAGCAATGTCCTATCAGCTTCCGTTGTCACAGTTTCCCGACACCATCTTGCAACAGAAGTTAAGTTTTCCAGTTGTCAATCTGTCTATTCACACCTTGATTACATACATCTGTCAACTTGGAAAAATACAGCCACAATCATACTGTAACAAGAACAAGGTTTCATTTCTTTCACGACTTTCTAACGGTCTCTTCATCGTCAACATTTTCTGGACCCCCGGTAGATGTGGAACTAGGCTGAGGGGGAGATCAAAAGTAGACCCATGCAGCTGATTCCACTCATTTGTCGACCTGGCCAAGAAGGAATATTACCAAACATCCTTTATGAAACTCAAACATTTGATCTTATATATGGATGGTCATGACGGGAATAATAATGAGGAAGGTTCACGTGAGCCAAAAGCTCTGCCCACCCTCCAACGTTTGACACAACATGGAATAATGTAACAAGTCTAGCCAGCAAGCAATCAATCAATCAATCAATCAACTTTTCCCATGAAAAGCTCCTTCACTGGAAAATATTCCTGAAAACGCTCTGTCCAGCCACTGCAGCAGCTGAAAGTTGAAATGACGTCCGTGGCCGCAGATTTATATCCTATGCTGTCATCATGTTCCAGATAGAAGGCAACTCGTGATCCAGGCACGTTGCTGTGACGTCACATGTCACAGAAAAATGGCTCTCAAATAGCATCGTGCCGTAACATTGTCAGAATATCAGGCAGAAAGCCAAGCAGAAATTGATAAGCAAACGTACGAGTATTTGCCCCTTAATCGTCAATCGGGTATGCAACACACATCATTTTCGATTGATGTGTGTAGTGTGTCATCTTAAAAAGTCAGGCGAACTTTTCAAAGGCACATCTCTCCGAAAATATGTAACACGTCACACATCATTGCACCAGACACCATTTCCTAACCCAACCGAACCATACAATTATTGCATTGGATGATTCTCCTGACCACATATTAGGCGAACAACTTGGAACATTTTAGAATATTGTTAGAAGCATTTTAAAGTATTTGCTAACATTCACAACCGCGTGATGATTTCATTAGTTTTTTTCAAATGCAACATTGTTCGACACTTCCTCTTACTCTTTTCAGCAATTTCCAGCTCAAACCGCTCCCTCATTGACATTTTCTTCACTCCATTTTGACTATTTTCCGACACCAATTCTCCACCATCATCATTAATCGTCGAACACATGTTAGGAGACCCAACAAAAAATGCCATTCCTGAATCATCCACATAACGTTTCAAAGATGACACTTCCATTTCAACGAAACTCTGGTGAGACGTCCCCGCACACTTTGAAGTGAAATTGTTTAGAGATATCTCCACACACTTTCAAACAAAAGTCTGTCGGAATGTTCCCACACACTTTCAAACGAGATTCTGCCTTGACGTCCCCAGACGCTTTCAAACGAAATTCTTTTGAGACGTCCGCGGCGCAAACACTTTCAAAGAAAAAAAATCTGTCGAAACATAAATCTGACGAGAGGTCCACTCACACTATCAGCCCACTCACAATATCAGCACTCATCGACGAGACGTTCCTACACACTTTCAAACGAAATACTTTCGGAACGTCCCCACATACTTTCAAATGAAAAACACTTTAGAGAGATCACCATTTCCTTTCACACGAAATTCTTTCGCGCACTATCATAAAAAATTGTGGCTAGAGGTCGCCATGAACTTTGGAACGAAATTCTTTCAAGCCATCCCCACACGCAAACTAAACTCTGTCGACCCGTACCCACACACTAAACAAAAAGTCTGTCGATACGTCATCACACAATTTCAAACTCTGTCGACCCGCACCTACACACTAAACAAAAAGTCTGTCGATACGTCATCACACAATTTCAAACTCTGTCGACCCGCACCCACACACCAAACAAAAAGTCTGTCGATACGTCATCACACAATTTCAAACTCTGTCGACCCGCACCCACACACCAAACAAAAAGTCTGTCATATACGTCATTACACAATATCAAACTCTGTCGATCCGTACACTCAAAACACGAAGTTCAGTTTGGAACACTATATTTTAACATGGGCTTGGATATGAAGTGTTCTTTTAGGAACACTTGGTCTGTTGTTGAAACACACTGAGTGTTCCATTGGAACACTCAGTGTGTTCCAATGGAACACTTTAAGTGTTCCAATGGAACACTAAAGGTGTTCCATATCGCTCGTGTTCCAAATCTGTGATAGGAATGTCACAGATTTGGAACACCCAGTATGTTCCTGGAACATACCGGGTGTTCCATAAATGTTCCTAAAAGAACACACCTCCTATCTAAGCCCATGTTAAAACATAGTCAACGTGATTTTAATCTCTATATATAAAAGAGAAGACGATTTTTTTGTTAGACGATTCCCGCCGATCCGCTTGGCCGATTTCGCCCAAATTTGGACAGACGACGCACAGGACCAGAATCTGGGTTTTATCGAGCCATTTTTTCGAAATTTTGCCCCTAAAGGGCACACGGCCACATTCTTTATTTGCGGTTCATAGATGGCGACAAGCGCAGAAAAGTGATTTCGTGTGAAATTCACAGATGGCAGTAAATGAAATTCTCAACAAAAATTGCACTGATGCCGAACAGTTTGAACAGATGTCACGCGCGCCAAATTTCCAAACAAATCGACAGGGAATTTTGTGTGAATATGGATTACCGAAGCTTTTTCTGGTGAAGCCGTCGTGGCCGAGTGGTCTAAAGCGATGTGCTGAAAATGCGTGGATGGTGGGTTCGCATCGTGACGGGATTTGTGTTGAAAAATCTTTTGATAAATGCCGAAGACCTTTTTGACACATGTGGGCAGACACCACGCAGCAGGTTTTCACGAAGGTTGACAACATGCAGAAGGTTGACACCACTCGGTAGACACCAAGGTGGGAGGTAAAAGATGTATTTTTCGTGTTTTTAACGTGGAACGCACCAGTTGAAATTCTGGTGATTTGTTTGCAATTTCGAAATTCGCGGCATGCGCGACGGAGTTTTGTGTTGATGGGACGGTCACCATTCGTCGCTTTGTGTTGATGGGACGAAGAAAGCAATTCCAAAATGCACACTGATGGTGTCAAGAAAGAATGCAAAATGGCAAAATTCTGTCAGTTCATTTGTCATTATTTGTCATTTGTAAAAT
>JASGXE010009984.1:0-15651 GCA_030068105.1 Sinentomon sp. SZTP_YWyxl
CCCCAATCGAGGAAAGTTGGTGGGCAATCTTGAACTGTGTCGGTGCAGTCAACCAAAATCGAATGCGACACTTGGTGCATCAGCAACCAAAAGTTGACGAACTCTCGACGAGAACAACTGATTCAGTAGTCAATTGCTGAACCAGACTGATGGTTGCAAAATCCATGGCCGGTCGTACGCCGTGGAATACTCACCACTGATGGAGAGACGAGTCTTTGACGAATCCATGGCTGGTCTAACCGCCGTGGAATCTTTCTCTTCTCGACGATGATCAGGGATGTCGAATGAGCAACGCAGCAAAGGTCATTCACCTTCGCCCTTCCAAAGACTCTCCCTGTGTGCGCGAAATAGGACAGACGATTCCTCAGGTTGGCGCGTTGCACCACGCGGTTGCAAGAGTTTGTAGGGCGTGTGTTAGGTATGAACTCTAAGGAGCGATACATCATCGAATTCGACTTTTGCGATTCTCCCTTTCGTCCAAAGTGTATTCCCCATTGATGGTAACTGTTTGCTGCAGTCGATAAATGTAAAGGATGTCAATACAGGTTCGTTAATGTTTTTGATAAATGTGTTGATTCTTTTCTAGCCAGGTTGACCTTGTCCGGAAACTGTTTCCATGGTGGACCCTTAGGTAAAAGCTAATGTCTCGTCGTGATTGCAAATAAGTGAATTACCCAAATCAAATAACCCCAGCCGGAGGGGTGAATTAGTGTTTCAGAGGGGAAGGGATGGGAAGGAAACGCGACCGTCGGCTGCATTATCGAAAGGAAGGGTAAAGGGAAAAGGAGGGGAAAGGACCGCGAAGAGATCATCGGAATGTGGACGGGGCCTAGTCATATAGCAATCACTTCAGACACCCAAGCAGACACACACACATCCACAACCAGGCAAGATCCAAACTTGAGCAATCATATAACACTCATCTCCTCATGCATACCCATTCACAATCTCAAAAATACACAAAAGTGGAAAAAACGCAATAAAATAGAACTTCCGAGCAGAAAGGGATGGAGGTAAAAAAACAAACAAACAAATAAGAAGCAAAGAAACAAAAGGAAAGAGAAAAAAGAGGCAGAAAAGGGGGATCTGAGATTTTGAAAGAAATTTCACAATTTACATTTAGCCAGGACAACTGATTCAAGAACCGGAATGAAAGAATAGGTAGGTACCTACGTCAAACTTGCATCTTTGAACATCCCTGAAAATCTTTTTTTGTGGATTTCCAATTTCATCACTGACAGGCATTTTCAGGTGCTTGTCAATGACAGATTATCAGATTCCTTTCCCGTTACCAGTGGCATTCCACAGGGCTCGGTGTGTGGGCCTCTGCTATTTCTAATATACATAAATGATTTGACGTGCTCAGTCACATCTAGGATCAGACTCTTCGCAGACGACATCGTTGTGTATCGCATCGTGTCCACCAATGATGGTGGACACGATGGTGCTTTAAAATCATGCAAGGGCTCTACTTTTGACATTATTGATTCCATCCCTCTGGTACTGCTGAAGAACCACATTGCCATCTTCATGAAATATTTGCTGGTTTTATTTTCCGTGTCACTTTCATCCAATAACATCCCTTCTGATTGGAAACATAGCATTGTTAAGCCTCTTCCAAAAGGTGGCTTAACTCTTTCAGTTCACAGTTTTAGACCAATTAGTTTAATAAGTTCTTCGGCAAAGGTAATGGAGAAAATAGTTGCTGGTTACCTGTATCGTCTTCTCGAGGGTCGAAATTACTTTTTCCATGGTCAGCATGGGTTTCGGTCAAAACATTCCTGCGAAACCCAGCTCACGGGTTTCGTTCATGAAATTTCCGTTGCTCTGGGAATGTCCATGCAAGTCGATGCAATTTTTATAGACCTTGTTAAAGCTTTTGACAGGGTATCTATTCCCATTCTTTGTAAGAAACTTGCATGTTTGAACATCCCTGAAAATCTTTTTTTGTGGATTTCCAACTTTATCACTGACAGGCATTTCCAGGTGCTAGTCAATGATAATTTGTCGAGCCCTTTTTCTGTTACCAGTGGTATTCCTCAGGGCTCTGTGTGTGGTCCTCTGCTATTTCTCATTTACATCAATGATTTGACATGCTCAATCACATCCAGAGTCAGACTCTTTGCGGATGACATCGTTGTGTACCGGAGGTTGTCCTCTGATGATGACCCTGCACTCTTACAGCGGGATGTTGATTTCATTGCTGTCTGGTGCACTGAAAACTGCATGGATATAAACGCCTCAAAGACCTCAGTCATGTCATTTTCCACTTCCGCATCACCCGTCATTCATGAATATAAAGTTGGGCCTACTGCTCTTAACAGGCCTCAGGTTATTAAATATTTGGGACTGTTGTTTAACTGTCAGCTGAGTTGGGCACCTCATATCCATAATTTGGTGAAGAGGGCTTCGAACCAATTGAAGTTTCTCATAAGAAATTATGGATATGCATCAAAACGTGTAAAATCCATCCTGTACTTCTCAACTGTCAGGTCCATATTGGAATATTCCACTACTTCCTGGGCTCCATTTCAGAGGTGTCACATTGATGCACTTGAGGCTGTGCAGAGGAGAGCCGCAAGATTTGTCTCGGGTAATTTCTCCTTTGATGTGAGTGTTACTTCCCTCTTAAATGATCTTGGTTGGGAAACACTTGAGCGACGTCGAGTTGTGCATGGTCTCTCTGCTTTTAGGCAATGTATTACCAAATGGGGGGGTTGGGGTGATGGACCGTGGGACTTCAGTTTTAATACACTCCCCACCAGAGCAGGTGGTTTTTTGTCTTTTGTCCCTCCTCAAACTTTTAAAAATGTGGACAGACATGTATTTTTTACACGATACATCTTTGTGTGGAATAGGCTGCATCTTCTTCCAGAGGTTCTGGACATGACTGAGAACCAATTTGTCCAGGCAATACGGACTAGGCTAGATTCCTTGTTAATTACTTAGGCCCATTGTGTAGTTCCTTCAGTTTTCTAATTAGCTTCCCCCTTTCTTTCTCCTCATAAACTTATTTCAAGGGACTTTTTCTTTTGTTTGTCTTGGCAACAATAATTCATCTTGAGGTCTTGTGACTGGTCCTATCACGTGTCACCTATTTTACCATGGAGCAACTCACTTCTGACAAGGTATGACCGCATTTTTATTATCATTTGACTGTATTTTTGTTGTCCCGTTCATATTTGTTTTTACGGCCGGCACTTTATAAATTCAAATTTGCCTCTTCGGCACAAAAAATGACATGCCACCTTTATGGGGCATATTTATTTTAATTGAGTCAATCGTTAACATTTTGGTTACGCCATGCATCATTCATCCATGCATCATTCATTATTCTAACAATCGGCGTTTTATCCTCTGCACTAACGGAATGGGATGCAATTTTTGGCTAAAATGCCTTTGTCAAAAATGAGACTGAATTGGTGTTGAAATACACACCACTAATTGTTGCATCTCTCCGACGGCATTGGTTGTTTTTGTTTTATTTTTGACACCGGACTTTTGTCCCACGGTTGCGACGGCGGGGGGACTCCGTCCCGTTTAAAAAAAAAAAAATGATGACTGCACTTCTGCAGCGGGATCTTGACTTCATTGCTGACTGGTGCATCGAAAACTGCATGGATATAAACGCCTCAAAGACTTCTGTTATGTCATTTTCCACTTCTGCATCACCAATCATAAATGATTATAGGGTTGGGCTCACTGATCTTTCCAGGCCTCAGGCTCTTAAATATTTGGGTCTACTGTTTAACAGTCAACTAAATTGGGCACCACATATCCATAATTTGGTGAAGAGAGCTTCAAATCAACTGAAATTTCTCATTAGGAATTATGGTTATGCATCTAAACGTGTGAAAACCATCTTGTATTTCTCAACTGTTAGGTCCATTTTGGAATATTCCACAACTTCCTGGGCTCCATTTCAGAGGTGCCACATTGATGCACTTGAGGCTGTGCAGAGGCGAGCTGCAAGATTTGTCTCGGGCAATTTTTCGTTTGATATGAGTGTCACCTCCCTCATCAATGATCTTGGTTGGGAAACGCTACAACTCCGAAGAGTTTTGCATGGTCTCTCTTCTTTCAGGAAATGCATAAACAGATGTGGGGGTTGGGGTGATGGACCTTGGAGTTTCAAAACAAATACACTTCCTACAAGGGCAGGCGGTTTCTTATCATTTGGCCCTCCTATAGTTTCGAAAAATGTGGATCGGCATGCATTTTTCATGGAATACCTCATTGTGTGGAACAGATTGCATCTCCTCCCAGAAGTTTTAAATATCTCAGAGAAGCAATTCATTCAGATAGTTCACTCCAGGCTAGATTCCTCGGTTAATGATTAGACCCAATTACAAAAACCTAGGTAGGTAGTCCGTTTTTGCCATTTTTCTAATTTGCTTCCCCCACTTTCTTTCTTTTACCAACACATTTCAAGGGAATTTCTTTTTGCGAATTTTTATCCACAACCACACATTTTGTTGGGTTACTTTGAGCCACGTTCATTCTGGCAATTTTTAATGTGGATATGACATGATTCTTCGGCTGATATTTTTCAATGGCCGGACAAATGACAAGGTTTGACACCATTCTTGATTTCATTGTGTTTGTTGTTGTTTTTTTCCTGTTTTTTTTATTCCTGGCCGGCATTTTAAAATAACAAATTTGCCCTTTTTGCCTCACCCTTCGGAAAAATTGGACCATATTGCCCCATGGCAATTTTACCGCAACATTGGTTGCTACCTACCTCCGCCTTATGTGGCTTTTGACGCGCCTCCCATGTTGGCAAGTTGCCATCCATTGATCATAATTGTCCGGGTGTGACTAAAACACCTGACGCCTGATGCCTGACACCTGACGCCTGACACCTGACAGTGACTAAAGCACCTGACGCCTGACACCTGACGCCTGACAAGCAGGGATGTCCAACTTTTTTTTTCAAAATGCTTTTTGCTGCCTTGAGACACCTCTGACAACTGCGCATGTTTTTCTGACAACGCCTGAGGCCAAATCTCGCCTTCTGACACTCTTCTGACATCTTGGCAAGCCTTTCTAACCACGCCTGGCGGCAAATTGCGCCTTCTGACACTCTTCTGACACCTTGGCAAGCCTTTCCAACCATGCCTGACGGCAAATTGCACCTTCTGACACTCTTCTGACACCTTGGCAAGCCTTTGCTGTCAGGCATGGTTAGAAAGGCTTGCCAAGGTGTCAGAAGAGTGTCAGAAGGCGCAATTTGCCGTCAGGCGTGGTTAGAAAGGCTTGCCAAGGTGTCAGAAGAGTGTCAGAAGGCGAGATTTGGCCTCAGGCGTTGTCAGAAAAACATGCGCAGTTGTCAGAGGTGTCTCAGAGGCAGCAAAAAGCATTTTGAAAAAAAGTTGGACATCCCTGCTTGTCAGGCGTCAGGTGTCAGGCGTCAGGTGTTTTAGTCACTGTCAGGTGTCAGGCGTCAGGCGTCAGGTGTTTTAGTCACACCCTAATTGTCCCTGTTTTAAAATTGTTATGACGTGGTGCCTGGTGCACTGAACGTTTGCGCGTCAATCCATTGGCGTTGGGTTTTATTTCGAAAATGACACGGGACTTTGTCTCATGATTTTGTCTCATGAACTGGAACCAGCGGTGGTTCCAGTTCAAAATTTATTTATTTCAATTGAAGATGCTCTTGAATGGTGGATAAAGCCAAAGTTTGAAGCACGATAAGAGATGAGAGTATTTTAGAGGATTACGTACGTGGGTACCTACTCTATCCAGTGCACTACAATGAGGGAAAGGTTCGCCTTGCATCAGTCGCGCGGCGAGAGCGCCGTCCGGCAACTGCGCCGGTTAACAAGCGCAGGTAGTCACGGAAGCACCAGCGGCGTTCGCCAGCAGTACGCACACTCCCTCTTCCCAGCTGCGTGAAAAAGGTTTTGCACTGACCACGCAGTGAGGGGCCGCCAACATGGGCCGCCGACTCCGGGCAGGTTCCCGGCTTAGGTCTGGGCATGGGTCCCCGACCCATTCCCAGACCACATCTTTATCAACCCCATGCATTGCACCAGATCTGAATAGGGCCCACAGGATTAGGTCTAAGTACAAGGAGGCATATTTTGAGACAGAATTAGTGATTCAACAGAGTTGTGGGATAAACAATTCCAGTCTACAATAGTTCTTGGAATGAATGAATACTTGAGTATGTTCTTAGAACTTTAGAAGGTTGATAAAGGAGAATCTTGAAAGCATGGTCATGTCGACCAATGTAAGCAGGAGCAGCAAGAGTATCGGAAAGACATGACCAACCACCGTGATGTGTGAAAATCTTACTGAGAGCTGAAAGCCTGAACTGAGAACGCCTGTCAGAGAGTGGTGGCCAATTCAGAGAGGAAAGCATTGAAGAGACGCTTGAGTAGGGTGAAATGCCCTAATACTGACACCCCTTTTTTTTTTCGCGGGAAAAATTGAATAAAATCGGTTCTATTGAAGCTAGAGAGCTGAAATTTTTTTTGGCTGATAGATATTTTTCTCACGCAACTGGTGGTGTGATTTATAATTCTCTGGCATTGATAGTTTTCATGCAAAAACCAAATAACTGCCAAATTTTGATTTTCCCCTAATACTGACACTTTTTGCCCTAAAACAGACATTTTTATCCCTAACACTGACATCCCATTCCTATTACTGACACCTTCATAGTCCTATTACTGACACCCCATTTTCTTCAACAAAATACAGTGTTTCCCAAAAGTCACTTGACAACCCCAGAAAAATGCATTGCAGTTTTGACGCTTCCCTGTAAGCTTGGAGTGGAGTGTTTGTTCCAATTCGATTGAATAACACCTTCAGCAGGCTGCCTGCCCAATCTGACCATGAAATCTGTAGAAATAGCCCCACAAGCGAAGATTGATAACTACACAGCAAATAGCAGGGGTTGTCAAGTGACTTTTGGGAAAGTAGCCTATAATTCAAGCCCATCAGGCAAGGCCAGTACTTACATCCAAGCATGTAAGGGATGACCCTGGAAGGTTGACGTGCACAGGGTCACAGGACGAAAAAAAACCTGAAGAGAACAATCACCATACCAGACCTGAGATCTCTTTTTGCCGCCGATGAGATCGGACGCGTTTTTGCTGCTTCGTTCGCTGGCCAAACAATTTTTCAAAATGGCGGCCGTGGGGGAAATCCCGAAAATGGGTTTTTTGTTTTTAATAATTTACTTTCTGTTGTTTGGCACAAGTGTCGATCCTGGCTGTGGTGGTCTTTTCCATCTTCCGTCTCCCGTTCAAGAAAGCTGCAAAAAGTCCAGCCACCGAGGTTTTTCGTTTTTTGACAAGAGATCTTGTCCTGATGCATTCGCTTGTGGGAAAATTTTTTGGTGTGCTGCTGTTTTGTTGCCTTCAAGAGGCGTGCCTTTAAAGCTCGTTCTCTGCCTTTCAACGATCTTAATTTGTGCTGGTGACATTGAGTTGAATCCGGGCCCATCCCCATCTCCTGGCCGAACGCAATTTAGCTCCAAAAGGGGGTCTGCTTGCAAAACAAAGAAAACCAAAGCTAACCCTTCAACTGAATGGATCCAGTGTGATAGGTGTTCAGATTGGGTGAACTTTGCTTCTTCAGGCATCTCTGCTTCATTTGCAGATGCTGGGAAGCTTGCATTTGTATGCAAAGTTTGTAAATTCTCAGCAGAAATTAAGGGTTTGCAAAGTAGGATAGCGAAGCTGGAGGCTGCCATTGACGCTCTGAAATCGACCTCCCTTCCACCCACAGCAGCGAATAATTCTGTAGTTGGGAATATTGATTGTGGGACACAATCTGCTCCAGGGCGAACTGAAGTAGTGTCTGACGTGGACATGGCTGTTAGCACTTCTGTTGCCTCTTGTGTTGGTGACAGCAGTCGTGTTGCCGTCATAAATCTTGGCAACTCAAACTTGAGACGCCTGTTTCCGAATTTTGCTGGCATCAAGTGTGCACAGTTCTCGAGGTGGAGAGTGGACTAACTATTCCTGGCATTAATCCTCTCTTTCGGAGTTGTTTGGGCTGTCTGTCCAGAAGAGACAGGGCTCTGATCAACTTGGCAATTGGTGAGGTGGACGTTAGACACTATCCTGTTGCTGACGTTTTCCGTGCCTTCACCAGGTTGATTGGAGACTTGAATGTCACAGTTGGTCTAACCTATCCAAATGTGCATTGGGAATTAACGTTGGCTGGTTCCACCACACCACCAGGTAATCCTGAGCTGTCAAGAAAGATAAGTGACTTGAATGACATGCTCTCGGCTTACTGTAGGAACCTGGTGAACGTTAACTTCCTGGACCTGAGAGAAGTGCAGGCCTCTTCAATTTCCCATGATGGCCTGCATTACTCTGAGGAAGGGGCAGCAGCTGTCGCTGCCAAGATTGTTAAGTCCATAAACAGTTTTTTATGTTAGGTAAGATAACTGTGTCCGACTGTCCTCCACCAAGTACAAATGAGGTATCCCAATATCCTGCCACCCAAAATCTAAAATTTCCGTTCTCCTTGGTTCTCTGCAACGTTCGCAGTATTCTTCCAAAACGTTATGCTCTTAGGCCAGTCTTTGATTCAGTAAAACCTGATTGCATTGCACTTACTGAAACCTGGCTTGATGAATCCTGCTCAGAAAACGATATCTTGCCAAATCATTATTCGATTTTTCGCCGAGACCGTTCTCGGCTTGGTGGAGGAATTCTGCTTGGCATTCGATCTTGCTTCTTGCCTAAAATTGTTTTCGTTAGCAAAGCTTATGAGCTGATGTTAGTAGCTCTTGAGTCCTCTTATCCGACAACTTACATTTTGCTTATTTATCGCCCTCCACACCTATCACCGGATTGTTTTGTAGAGATGCATGTGGAGTGCCTTTCTGCCATACGTTTAGCATCAAATGGCCAGCCTATAGGCAACTCACCTTTGCTTGTTCTTGGAGATTTCAATCTTGATGCCTCCTCCTATGGATGTTTTTCCGGAGGGGCTTCAACGGTTGATTGACAGATTCTCCTTCAACAAGTAGTAAATTTTGTCACCCGCCCAAAGGATCTCCAAGTCCCACAGGTGGGTACCACAATTGATTTGATCTTTCACTGTCCGAAATCTAGTCTTTTATCCATTCGTCCGATTGCAGGTCTGAGTGATCACTTGGCAATTCATGCTTCTTTTTCTGTGGATTGTGCATCCCCCCCACCGTTACCAACTGTGGCTGTTGCTGAGCTGGGTCGGTATGATTACTGTAAATATGATAAAACTGCAGTGGATAGATTTTTAAACTTTGCACTTCTTGATTTTGGGGTTGCTTCCCAAAATTTGGAAGAGTTGTGGGCTGAATTCAAGATGTTGTGCAGACTTATCATTGAGAAGTTTGTCTCCAAAAAGAGAAATGTAGAAATAGAGAACCATTCTTTTCCTTATTGGTTTACCCCAAGGCTCAGATCTCAATACCTCTCTCTAACAAATTTGTTCAAAAACTGTTCTAGTCACCCAGCATCAATCCCCCGCTATATTCAGACCTTAAAAGCCTATCAGAGGGAACTTCTTGCCTCAGAAAGAAAATTTCTGAGGGGCTTGGCGGTGAATGATGTGATCACCACCAGGCAATTCTGGTCATTCCATCGCAGTAGGACATCTGTTGCCCCTCCTGCCGTAACAGAGAAGAATTCGGGCTCCATCTGCACTTCGTTTGCGCACAAAATTCGTGAGCATATGAATGGTAAGGGGTGCTCGATGCCTTCAGATTGTTCACGTCCCAGCAATTTGCTTAGAGATGCTGATGTTATCTCCTTTGAGGCTCTGGTCAGATCAATAAGGTCATGTAATAATTCAACATTTGACCTTATCGATTCAATACCCATGATGTTCATAAAGAATCACTGCACAGTTGTGGCAAAGTTTCTTTTTGTTCTCTTTTCATCCTCCCTGGCATTAAACTCTATACCCTTGGATTGGAAGCGCAGTATTGTTAGGCCGCTTCCAAAGGGTGGCCTGCCACTGTCTGTTTCCAGCTTCAGGCCCATCAGCTTAATAAGTGCATCAGCTAAGTTGATGGAGAAGATGGTTGCAGGGTATCTTTGCTATCTTCTTGAAAGCAGGGACTTTTTCTTTCATGGCCAACATGGTTTTAGGTCTGGTCACTCCTGTGAAACCCAACTCACAGGTTTTGTTCATGATTTGTCGTCAACTTTAGGCAGGTCAATTCAAACAGATGCAATATTCATAGACCTTGTGAAGGCATTCGACAGGGTATCTATTCCTTTACTCTGTTGGAAGCTTTCTAAACTCTCCATCCCAGAAAATCTATACTTGTGGATATGTAACTTTTTGAGCGATAGATATTTCCGGGTCCTAATCAACCAGGATCAATCAGATCACCAACCTGTCACTAGCGGCATTCCACAAGGCTCTGTTTGTGGCCCACTTCTCTTTCTAATATATATTAACGATCTCATACGTCACATAAAGTCTGCCATCAGACTTTTTGCTGACGATCGTGGTGTACAGAGTTATCCATTCCCTCGAGGACTGTGTCGCACTTCAACTGATCTGGAACAAATAAATGACTGGTGTGAGCAGAATTTAATGGAAATTGGCGTCTCCAAGACTTCGGCCATGTCATTTTCATCCTCCACTAACCCCCTGTTGTTTGATTATTCTGTGAATTCCGCTGTGCTATCCAGACCAGATTGTGTGAAGTACTTGGGTTTAAATTTTAACAGCAAGCTCAGCTGGACTCCTCATATCCAAAAGATTGTTAAAAAGGCATGGCATCAACTAAGTTTTCTCATTCGCAATTACAATCATGCTTCACGGCGTATAAAGTCAATTCTGTATTTTTCAACTGTAAGGCCTTTGCTAGAATATTCTACCACCACATGGAGCCCTTATCAAAAATGTCACATTGAGCAATTGAGGCTGTGCAAAGAAGGGCAGCTAGGTTCGTAACAGGAAATTTTGCTTTTGATGCAAGTGTGACAAGCATGTTGACTGATTTGGGCTGGGATTCCTCAACAAAAGACGGTTACTACATGGACTGTCTGCATTCAGGAATTGCATTGTCAACAAAGGTGGCTGGGGGGATGGGCCCTGGATCTTCACTCGGAATGACCATAATACAAGAGCTAGCAAGGCAATTTCCTTTGTGCCAACTTTACTCTTCAAAAATGTAGACAGGTATTCCTTTTTTAATCGCAACCTTTTTCTGTGGAACAAACTTGCATTGCCAGCTGAAATCTTGCAGTCACCTGAAAAGCAATTCACTGATGTCATTTCTTCAAAACTAGATGTTTAGATAGTCAGTCTTCATAGCAAAATTACTAATTTCTACCCCCCATTTCTTTCTCTCCTTTTTTTTTGGCATGCTAATTTCTGCATAGGGTCTACTTACTGAACCGTGTGGCCTTATCACTTCTCGACTGAAATAAAACTAAACTGGCCACAATTCAATTCATATCTGCAACCTGCACCAATTTGAACTGCTCACCTCTTTCACTCTGGACTCTTGATGACATCTGCATCTGACCATTTATGCAAGGTATGACCTGTGCTTTTTACTTTTATTTTCTTTTTGACATTGTATGAAAAATGAACATTGCCACTAACAAATAATTGCCCATTGGCAATTTGTCTGCATCGCCAGACTTCATTCCATTCCTCCACCTTATTTGGAAACCGATGCGCTGTCCTCTTTTGAGCAATGTCCATTTTATAACGTCTTGACGTGGTGCCTGGTGCACTGAACTGTTGCTCATTTGCATCGGTCCATTGGCGTTGGATTTTACCTTCTGACTCCGGACTCTTTGTCCTTCGAAATCATCGGCGGGGGGACTCTGTCCCCAGTTTATATTTAAAAAAAAAAAAAAAAAAAAAAAAAAAAAAAAAAAATTCATGAACATTGATTGTGTTTGGCAAGATGCAAGGCAAACTTGCTCAGTCTTTTTTCTCCCACACAAACAAGCATTGAAAAATTGTCAAATGCACATGCAGCACCTCCCCAAGCCTGATATGGTGCATCGATCAGGATGCGATACTGACTGCTCAACCAACAGGAGGACTGGTGTTTTCAGCCTGGTGCAGACGGGCAAATTTTGTTTGCCAAACAAAGTTTGCTGAAACGGAAACGTTTTTTCTCGGGTTCACACACAACACACTTTGGCAAACTTTTTCTCTTGAAGAATGTTGAAAAGAAAGAGAAAAAGTTTGCCAATCTCAAAGCTTCAGCTGGACAGACAACTTAAACTGGTTGGGGGCGATGGCCACAGGATCAAAAAAGCCAGTGGTAAATAATGAAATTTAATAGAAAATAGCAGCAGAAAGTGTCAATGTGATAGTGGATAGTGAGGACCAAAACTGCTTATCCCCAACGCTGTGAAACTCATATTTGAGAATGCTTCCCAGTTATTCCTTGATGCATCCGGTTGCAATTAAAAAAAATTAATTGCTCACACACTTGATCCTTTTCAGGAATCCAGTTGTTTTGGGCCAAACTCCAAAAATCTGTGTGTTGACTGAAAACTGCAAATTTGATCTTCATCTGAGAGATTCCAAAACTCGGCCATGACAAATGACACCTTGGATGAAACTTTCTCTGTGATCCTCATGTTGGCGCAAGATTGGCCCAATATTGGGGCGATAATGAACAGGTGATGCATGACAAACAATAACAAACAATGAAACATAATGACAGGTGCTACAATAAGCAAAAACATTGAACAGTTTTCTGTTGCACCTCCAAAGGGAAGAAATATTTCACATGCAATATGGTGTTGTCCAGAATGGTCTTCCTGTTTTCAGAATGACACATGCAGAAAATGGGCAATATGGGAAGTCCACAACGCTGCTTGGGTTGCTGCAATATCCCGGTCATCCGATTTTCAGTGCATTGGCAAAGAATGCGAGTTGCAACTTGCAGGAAGCGATATTGAACATCAGAGAATCGGCTGCAGTTGGCCCTGTTGCACCATTTTTGTGAACCACATTTGGCCAAATATTGGCAAGTGTGACATGTGTTATGGGGGAAATACTGGCGCATTATTGGAAATTGGCGAATCTCATTGTTTGCCAATGTCACAATGCAATTCCACTTCCACTTTTTGCTCCTGCATGGCCCAGCAAAATATCAAACTGAAATGGGTATTTCCTGAAGGAAAATGTGTGTAAATGCAGGAAAAGTTCAGCAATTTAATTTCACACTTTTTTGACTTTTTCATTTTCTTTGTTTCACGTACTTTTTATCAATGTACCAAATCACAGCGAAGGCAAAGTGATGATAGATGAAATATTGCAGCCACCAGAAAAGCAATTCATTGATGCTGTTTCCTTTGGATATTTTGATTTTTTTTGTCCTCACTGCAAAATCCAATTCCTGCCCTCCACACATTTTTTCCTTTTTTGGCATGCCAATTTTTGCGCATGGTTTTGTTTGATTATCTTTCTGTTTTTTTGACACTTGCTTTTTTAACTCATTTTTGACATTTTATGAAAAAAAAACAAGATTGGCACCTGCTTGATTGTCATTCGTCAAGTTTTCCACATCGACGGACATTCTCCTTTGCGGAATTTGGCAACCGACGCACTGTGCGATTGAACAAAGTCCTTCCAAACAAAAAATGTTTTGACGTGGTGCCTGGTGCACCGATTGTTATTTGCGTCGGTCCATTGCAGTGGCTTTTGTTTTTGTCGCTGCCACCACGATGAATGGGCACAAGTGGTCCAAAATTGTGAAATAATCGAAAACCATGATGTCATGCAACAAACACCTGTTAAGCCACTTTGCTCCCAGCAGTGTGGTCAGTGAAAACTGTGATGATTAGCTACAATTGGGATTTGTTCTATCTTATAACCATTACTGTGATACGTCTATTTTGAAATAAAAAGGCACAAAAGTGGGTTGTGCCCATTTAAAGCTTGCTTTCAGCTGTGTGAAAAATGATGTAAAATGCCACAAATGCCTGTTATTTCCTTTTATTTTTTTCCTGTTCACCGACTACGAATCAGATGAATGGGAACAAGGCACACTTGTTGCATTTCATCTTTGCGAAGCTGTAGATAAGAACTCCCTGCTATAAATCGCAGCAGGGCACATTTGTGCCCCTTCATCATTGCGTTTTTCGTTCGTCATGGCGCAATTATGTAGTGCAACAACGTATATTTGTTTCACTTCATCGTGGTGCCTATATCTATGCACTGTTCTTCCGATAAAGGGCATCAAGCCATATTTGTGTCCATTTAAAACAACTGGTATGCGCTCATCTGCTTCTTATAAAGGGCGTTGAATGGGGCTTATGTCGCTTTATAACGATTTGCATTCCACTTCCGATTGGTTATGAAGTGCGTCTAACCTGTCTTGAGCCCTTTTATAACAGCTGGCATTGCGGCAGCTGGATCTAATGAAGAGGTACAACGGGGTTTATACACGTGATAAAATTTTGAAAATTGCGGTCAAAGCAATTATGAAATGAGTCAAAATGTGTTTATGCCCTTTTATAAACGAGGAAACTGCTACATAGTTCTGTGATGAACGGATTTAACTAGGTGCAGGCATATTGCAACCGGATCATGTTTGAAACAATTTCCATCACGGTAAATTTTACATCTCTATTGTGGAGATAGAATCGTGGGATATCTTCTGACCGTAACAATGCATCGGCATTTCATTTCGTCGCCAATTTCTTGCATGAAACTCAGCAGTTTTCTCCAGACTTCGACAGTTTGAAAAAAGATGGTGCAGAAGCAATTGGGTACATATTGCGAAATAGGCTCTGGATGCAGGATGTTAAATGGCTAGAAAACGGATATTTTCCGGAAAATGTCAATCAACATCTTACGCCTCGAAAAGCCAAACGTAAAATTTGGAATGTCATTGATTTTGCACACCTTCAGTCGTGGAAAGAGTAAGACAATCATTGTATGGGCGAGCACGCCCTCATCAACTGTCTTTTATTTTAATTAATTAGTGTAAGCATAGTTTCGCACACCATTTTCAAATTATCATACACAAGACATGCTGAAGATCATACACTGACTGAACGACGCGCGCACGGACCTCTTCTGAAAAAAATTGTCACCGGCTGCTCTATCCCGATGACATAGTTAGCACTATAAAAATACCAGAGGCTGGTCATTCCAAAATACTTGTCTTCTTTTGAGGCCTAAAAATGGATTGCGCATTTTCCAAGGTGATTCACACCCTTCGACATCTATGCCGTTGGTCGCAGAGATTGTTTTTTTTTTCATTCTCGTGTTTCACCAAAAACTCATTTCTGCCCAAGTTGTTTACAAAGTGTTCCGAAAAACTTGTTTCGCAACCGACACGGCTGGCTTTGATCAGAGTAAAATTTTGCCTTCAAAGTTTGCTGAGAATTATTTTGGGTCAATAGCTTGTATACTCTGCGGGTGGTTTGTTCCGGACACCCTGAGGAAACATTCCCCAATTCCACAACAGACAAAATCTTGGAGATATTTCAAAGTCTAGCCAACACAGGGGTCATCAAACATCAACAAAGCACGAAGTGCAATTGCATGAATATAGGCACTTATTGCGGTTTGCGGAGAGTGTTTAACTTAATTTGAAATGGCCCTGACCATAAAACGGACTCCAAATGTTTGTCAGTTATGGAGGCAGATGTAAACCTTCAAAATGGTAACATTGTAAAAATGAACACTTTAAAATCGAAGCAT